>ONZH01021381.1:600000-901332 GCA_900303285.1 Rhinella marina
TGCAGCCAATTGTTGACTGTAGAGGTGCCCTTAATTCCCCCCCACCCCATCCATACGGTAGGTTTACATGCAGGGACCAAAGTGCAGTGAAGACAGCGGTGGACCACGGAGCCTAACAGAGTGTCGGGGAGCTTGTAAATATGCTTTTCTTGACAGGTCCTTTCAAGTATGGTATTTTGGTTGTTCTACCATTTGGTGTTTTACATTTGGTGAATACATCTCTTGCTGTATTCATGTTACTAGACTGAAGCCTGTTTACTTTTACACGTCAGTGGCCAGTGATCTGGAAGGCACTTTGTGGTTCTACAGACCTGAATCACCATTAGTTGCTAATTTTTTTTATTGTTCATTAAAGGGGTTTTCCGGGAGTTAACTACTGATGACCTATCCACCCATGGGTGCCGAGGCCTTCTCTCAGCTCACCAAGCACAGCGCCATACATTGTACAGCGGCTGTGCTTGGTATCGTGCTCAGCCCCATCCACTTGAATGGGGCTGAGCTGTTCCTAGGCCACGTGATCAATGAACATGACGTCACTGGCCTAGGAAAAGCTGAGAGAAGGCCACGGCCCTCATGGGAGCGCCGGTGCCTTCTCAAACAGATGATTGGTGGGGGTCCCGGGTGTCGGACCCCCACCCGTCAGTTACTGATGTCCTATCCTGAGGAAAGGTCATCAGTAGTTAACTACTGGAAAACCCCTTTAACTTCCCAAACGCAGTATTAAGCAACTTAAATTGTCTTCATTAAAAATGTCCAACCATTTTGTTGTTGCAGAGCCTGTGTATCTCCTTCACATAGCCAGCTGTCCTGCAGCACACTGATAGATGTATTGGCTCTCTGATCAACCCCTTCTTTCCCTCAGTGTTAAAGATAGTAGCAGAGAGAGGTAGGGGGTTGTACACAGTAGATCAGAGTGTGGATAGTGGGGGAAGCATCTAAGTGTTCAGGTAGGGCAGATCACATGTGCTGTACTTTATGATATGCAGGAAACTACACATAAGGTACTCTGAAGAGGAATTGAGCGATTCACATCAGCTGTGTATGGTGTTCAAAGAAGAGTGCACTGAGGTCAGCCTTTACTGAGGGGGAATCACACAGCGTCTGTCAGCACAAGGGAGAAGAGATCCCTCATGGGTTGTATAATGGCTTCCTTTTTTTCTGTGAGTTTTGTACTGACGTGCTCTGATTTTCCTGGCATGGGCCTAAAATTGAACATTTATATTATGGTTCATTCATTCAAATTCATGAAAGCCCAATAGCAAAATGTCCCATTTCTAACGTCTGCAATATGAGAAAGCATTGTCCAAACCAGCCAGGTCCTTTTTTTTTCTCCATGTAGCTTGTCGTGCTGTTACCATGTTGCTGTAGTTAGTGATGCTTGAACAAATTTAACCCAATTTCCTAACATAACATGGCATTCAGCATTAATGACGCTGAATTATGTCCTTACTGATGTAATGGCTCAGACTTCCTTTCAGCGCTTAATTCAAGTAACTCCTTTTTTGACAGGTGCTTACAGACCATTGAGTTCATACTTATTCTTTTAACAGTTTACTTCAGGTGTCTACTAGAAATATGAGGGTGAGTCAGAATGATGTACACTCTGGCTGTAGAATTAGTTTAGCAACTAAATCTTCCTGCTAGTCAATACACTTTCGGGGTCATTTATTTATCTGAAATACGCCTAAATTAGCTACGGTTATTTGTGCCGAAATCTGCAACTTGCTCACACAAGGTCTAAAATTGTGGATGTGGTGTGGGTGGGGAAGGGGATGGATAAGCAGGCCCATCTCATTTACCATTTTCTACGCCTGTTTTAAGCATAGAAAAAGGTCTAAATGTAATACAGTTTGGAACTGGCGCTGAATGTGCCAAAGTTATGTCGAGGCCGGCGCCAATACCACCACCAGCCATGGGGCTTTATTAAGAATAAATTTGCCCCTTTGTCCATCTGTCATCAAGCTTTTCTATTCCCTCTTGAAAAAAAATTGTTTTGGGCTGAGCTGCGAGCCACGAATGCACCGCTGTTTTCACCTTTTCGGACATGAATCTTTGTCTGTCCAACAGAATCAGTTCACATGCACAATGTTATCAGTTGTAGACGTCTAGCTTCTTCATGGCTGACACTTGTGCAACCTTCCTTGAACTTCTCTACTGTGCACATACTGTTCAATAAGTAACCAGACACTGCCCCAAACCACAAAAAAAATCACTGCACGCTGCTCGTTTTTTGCGCAGATTACATGGGGGGCAGCCATTGTTTCTCGCACCGCAGTCACAAATGAACTGACATAACACAATCAAACCTGCACAGCAGAGACTAGGAAAGTTATAAAAAAAACAATGTACAGTGCCTTGCGAAAGTATTTGGCCCCCTGGAACTTTTCAACCTTTTGCCGCATTTCAGGCTTCAAACAAAAAGATATAACATTTTAAATTTTTGGTGAAGAATCAACAACAAGTGGGTCACAATTGTGAAGTGGAACGAAATTTATTGGATCATTTAAATTTTTATTGTAATAATAAAACTGAAAAGTGCGTTGTGCAAAATTAATCGGCCCATTTACGTTCAGAAAACTCACTCCAGAAGTTCATTGAGGATCTCTGAATGATCCAATGTTGTTCTAAATGACTGATGAAGATAAATAGAATCCACCTGTGTGTAATCAAGTCTCCGTATAAATGCACCTGCTCTGTGATAGTCTCAGGGTTCTGCATCATGAAGACCAAGGAACACACCAGGCAGGTCCATGATACTGTTGTGGAGAAGTTTAAAGCCGGATATGGATACCAAAAGATTTCCCAAGTTTTAAACATCCCAAGGAGCACTGTGCAAGCGATCATATTGAAATGGAAGGAGTATCAGACCACTGCAAATCTACCAAGACCCGGCCGTCCCTCTAAACTTTCATCTCAAACAAGGAGAAGACTGATCAGAGATGCAGCCAAGAGGCCCATGATCACTCTGGATGAACTGCAGAGATCTACAGCTGAGGTGGGAGAGTCTGTCCATAGGACAACAATCAGTCCAACACTTCACAAATCTGGCCTTTATGGAAGAGTGGCAAGAAGAAAGCCATTTCTCAAAGATATCCATAAAAAGTCTCGTTTACAGTTTGCCACAAGCCACCTGGGAGACACACCAAACATGTGGAAGAAGGGGCTCTGGTCAGATGAAACCAAAATCCAACTTTTTGGAAAAAATAGAAAACAATATGGCGTAAAAGCAACACAGCTCATCACCCTGAACACACCATGCCCACTGTCAAACACGGTGGTGGCAGCATCATGGTTTGGGCCTGCTTTTCATCAGCAGGGACATTGAAGATGGTTAAAATTGATGGGAAGATGGATGGAGCCAAATACAGGACCATTCTGGATAAAAACCTGTTGGAGTCTGCAAAAGACCTGAGACTAGGACGGAGATTTATCTTCCAACAAGACAATGATCCCAAACATAAAGCAAAATCTACAATGGAATGATTCAAAAATAAACGTATCCAGGTCTTAGAATGGCCAAGTCAAAGTCCAGACCTGAATCCAATTGAGAATATGTGGAAAGAGCTGAAAACTGCTGTTCACAAACGCTCTCCATCCAACCTCAAAGAGCTCGAGCTGTTTTGCAAGGAAGAAAGGGCAAGAATTTCAGTCTCTAGATGTGCAAAACTGATAGAGACATACCCCAAGCGACTTGCAGCTGTAATCGCAGCAAAAGGTGGCGCAACAAAGTATTAATGCAAGGGGGCCGAATAATTTTGCACGCCCCACTTTTCAGTTTTATTATTACAAAAAAAGTTTAAATGATCCAATAAATTTCGTTCCACTTCACAATTGTGACCCACTTGTTGTTGATTCTTCACCAAAAATTTAAAATGTTATATCTTTTTGTTTGAAGCCTGAAATGTGGCAAAAGGTTGAAAAGTTCCAGGGGGCCGAATACTTTCACAAGGCACTGTATTTGTCTTTTCTGAAAGGTGATTAAAATAAATTCTACAGCCGGATAATTTTTGACTCACCCTTGTATGTTACAAGGCCAGGTTTACATTCAATGGGAATTGTGGGGAGACATCATTTTATATAAGAAGCAGAGAGATGGTTGTGGAAGTTATATTACATTTTCATTGTAAAAAAAAAAAGACAGTGAGATGGGAGACATAATTATAAAGGCCTATATAAGCAAGACATAATATATAAGCATAGACATAATAAGACATCATATAGTACATGACACTCTCTAACAAAGCTAGAACCAGACCTGTACCTCACATGGATCCAGAGCTTTCCCATTTATTGCTCCAATTCTCTTCAAACTAGCAGCTCAGGGGACGTGTCCATTCTGCTACAGCTCTCTTCTTGTCACAGCTCGGAGGACATGCCCTTTCTTCTGCAGTTCTCTCCCTGTCACAGCTCAGGGAACATTTCCTTTCTGCTGCAGCTCTCATTCTATGACCGCTCAGAGGGCATGTCCTTTCTGCTGTAGTTCTCTCCCCATCACAGCTCAGGAGATGTGCCCTTTCTGCTGCTATCTCCCTAGGACTGCTCTGGGGGCATGTCCTTCTGCTGAAGCTTTTTCCCTATCACAGCTCGGGGGGAGTGTCCGTTCTGCTGTAGCTCTCTCCCTGTAAATGTCACAGCCTTTGGCAGTTGAAGGATGGAACTGAACATGTGCGACCTGCTCAGTAGGTGGACGTGCACCCTACTATACAGATCAAACAGCACGAGATGCCATTATAATGAATTAAAGAGAATATCTCAAAAGTAGTGAGTAAATTACTGAAGTAACTCGTATTTCATACTGAATTAAAATAACATTTAATGGTGCTACAACCTCTTTAATGTTGTTGTTCAGACCTGGCTCTTTATAAATAGGTGCTGGGCATTTTCAAATTGGCCACCCTTGTCCTCAAGTGCTACAGTGTCATTAATGGCAGCTCAGCAGTGAGGCATACTGGTGTGCTAGTTACATCTACTGGTGTCATGTATCTGTAGATGATTACAACCTCCATTGTGCAGTGTTCATGCTTTCCATATTACTTTGTGAAGCACTCGTTCATCAGAAGAGCAGGACTGTGTAATGTAGAATTGCTCTTCATTTATCTTCTCCAAGACCAATTTCTATCAGTGATTGTGTGCCGAAACCAGTAGTGGAACCTGCACGGAGATAATGCAATAGAAAGATTTATAGTGATGTAACATAATAACATAGTTTATTAAGAACAAATACATTTTTCCATCCATTTCGGCCTGTTATCCTGCAAGTTGATCCAGAGGAAGACAAAAAAGGATCCCTGTGAGGTAGAAGGCAATTTTTCACACTTTAGGGGAAAAAATTCCTTCCTGACTCCAATCAGGCAATCAGAATTACTCCCTGGATCAACGACCCCTCTCTAGTAACTATAACCTGTAATATTTTTACACTCCAGAAATACATCCAGGCCCCTCCTGAACTCTTTTAGCGAACTTACCATCACCACCTCCTCAGGCAGAGAGTTCCATAGTCTCACTGCTCTTACCGTAAAGAATCCTCTTCTATGTTTGTGTACAAACCTTCTTTCCTCCAGACGCAGAGGATGTCCCCTCGTCACAGTCCTGAGTCTATATATAGATGATGGGAGTGATCTCTGTACTGATTCCTGATATATTTTTAAGCACAATTATTAGGTCTCCCCTCTGTCGTCTTTTTTTCTAAAGTGAATAACCCTAATTTTGATAATCTTTCTGGGTACTGTAGTCCACCCATTCCAGTTATTACTTTAGTTGCCCTCCTCTGAACCCTCTCCAGCACTGCTATGTCTGCCTTGTTCACAGGAGCCCAGAACTGTACACAGTACTCCATGTGTGGTCTGACTAGTGATTTGTAAAGTGGCAGGACTATGTTCTCATCACGGGCATCTATGCCCCTTTTGATGCAACCCATTTTCTTATTGGCCTTGGCAGCAGCTGTCTGACACTGGTTTCTACAGCTTAGTTTGCTGTTCACTAAAATTCCTTAGTCCAGGTCCTTCAGGTTCTCCAGATCCGGTTGTTAAAATGACAGCAGCAGCTGGAGATGATTCCTTTCATTCCATAGTTTAACTCCTTAGGGTTTTTAAAAGTTGGGTGGTATGTGTGTGTAGAGTATATATGGTGTATTTATGTGTATGATTATTGCATATATATATGTATATATGTGTTGTGATGCTGCATGACCACCATTGAGTAGGGAACCTGTTGTTATAAATGTGTTTCCCACCCCTGGGTGTTACCCAGTGTTTTATCATTTAGTATATACTGGTGGCTTGAATTATTCCTTCCCATGTGCATAACCTTGCATTTGTTATTGTTAAACCTCATCTGCCACTTCTCTGCCCAAGCCTCCAATCGATCCAGATCCATCTGTAGCAGTGTACTGTCTCCGTCCATGTTAATTACTTTACACAATTTAATGTCATCTGCAAAAATTGATATTTTACTGTGCAAGCCTTCTACCAGATCATTAATAAATATATTAAAGAGAATAGGGCCCAATACTGACCCCTGTGGTACCCCACTAGTGACAGTGACCCAATCTGAGTGTGTACTGTGAATAACCACCGTCTGTTTTCTATCACTGAGCCAGTTACTTACCCACATACAGACATTTTCTCCCAGTCCAAGCATTCTCATTTTATATACTAACCTTTTATGTGGGTAAGTCAAGATGTATGACGTCCATTGATTCACCACGGCCCAATCTAGAACTTACCGCCTCATAGAAACTGATTAAATTAGTTTGACATGACCGATCCCTCATGAAGACATTCTGATATGGTGTTTTTTGCTTATTTTCATTGAGGTACCCCAAGATAGGATCTTTCAGAAAACCTTCAAACAGTTTACCCATGACAGATGTTAAACTTACCAGCCTATAGTTTTTGGGCTCTGTTTTTGGACCATTTTTGAATATTGGTGCCAATCCTGTGGAATACTCTCTGTCAATATAGAGCCCCTAAATATCATAAATAAGGGCCTGGCTATGACATTACCTCTTAGGATACAGGGGGGGGGTGTATGCCATCTGGTCCCGGTGATTTGTCCATTTTAAGACACCTCTGTACTTCTCTGTACTTCTTCCTGAGTCAGACAGGGCACATTTAATGGGGAATTTACTTTTACATTCTGCATCTTTGTTTATTTTCCTCAGTATGTACAGTGGAGACAAAATATTTTATAGCTTTACTTTCTCTTCATCACTGTCTACAACTGCCCCCTAATCACTCTAAAAAGGGCCGACACCTTCAGATTTATACTTGTACCATTGATATAATTGAAGAACGTTTTAGGGTTAGTTTTACTCTGTTTGGCAATTAATCTCTCGGTCTCTAGTTTGGCTGCTTTTATTTGTCTTTTACATATTCTATTTTTTCCTTATAGTTTTTCAGTGCTCCATTGCAACCCTCTTGTTTTAGTGATTTAAATGCTTTTTTTTTCATTTATCGCTTCCTTTACAATTCTATATATCCACATTGTTTTTTTTCTTGTTTTTTAACCTTTTATTCTCATAAGGTATGTTCCTCTCACAATTAATGTTTTGGATGCTTTTAAAACT
Source organism: Rhinella marina (assembly GCA_900303285.1). Taxonomy (NCBI): domain Eukaryota; kingdom Metazoa; phylum Chordata; class Amphibia; order Anura; family Bufonidae; genus Rhinella; species Rhinella marina. The sequence continues at coordinate 607,568 of ONZH01021381.1, forward strand.
ATCCCATTTTGTGGCTGTATTTTTATTTCTCAGGACATTTTCCCAGTTAGTGAGGCTAATAGCATCTCTTACCTGGTCATATTCTGCTTTTTTGAAATTTGGTATTTTTGTTCCTCCCTGAAGAAACACTCTTTTGAATGACAATTGTAAGGTTATTATTTTATGGTCACTATTTCCCAGGTGTCCCCCAACCTGCACATCTGTTGTTCTGTCAGGTCTATTGGTTAATACTAAGTCCAGTATGGCTGCCCCTCTAGGCGGGTCCTGAAACCAGTTGGGAAAGGTCTTTGGTTATTGCCAAGAACCTGTTTCCTTTATGAGATATACAGGTTTCAGTTTCCCAGTCTATATCTGGGTAGTTGAAATCCCCCATAATAACAACCTCATTATGATTTGCCACCTTGTCTATTTCGTTTAGAAGTAGATTGTCTGTGGACTCTGGTATATTCGGTGGTTTTTAATAAACTTCTATTAGTATTTTATTATTGTTTTTGGCTCCATTTATTTCTACCCACACTGACTCCACATCTTCATGTCCCTCACTTATATCTGAGTGTGGGTTTTAGACAGGACTTTACATAAAGGCAGACTTCTCCCCCTCTACGGTTTTGACGATCCTTTCTAAACAGACTGTAATCCTGTATGTTAACTGCCCAGTCATAGCTATTATCCAGCCATGTCTCAGTTATTCCTACTATGTCATAGTTCTCCTCAGACATTAGTACTACAGTTCACCAAACACTGACAAAAATCACTGGTGTGAACTAGGCTTAAATGAGAATAACATTGCATAGGCTTCATGGCACCCTCTATATAACAATACTGTTCCGTGGATCTGTAAATGAGCAGTAGGAGTCAGGATCATCCATTATATTGTGCATTTCTATATTTGAGGGATAGCAAGCATGTAGAAAACAGCTACATTTTAGGGCCCATGCACACAACCATGGTGGGAAACACTGTCCATGTTTCTGCTAGATCTTCCATGCTGACCGCGGCTCCCCTGAACTGACTGTATCTTAGTGTTTTACGATACAGTCAGTCTCTATCTGATTGCCGATCTCTTGTACTGAACTAATAAATCATTACGATACATTTCAGTTCAGTTCAGTCAACCTGATGATCCAGCAGAACGTGGACCGTGTTTCCTGGACCAATCACGGACAAAAGGACCCAAGGACAAAAAAAAACAAAAAACTGCTACATTAGCGTGAAGAATATAAGTGGAGACAGTGTTTGCTTAGTATGATACAGTGACTAAAGGTTGCACTACATTTTTTCCAGAAGAGTGAGAATAATCCTCTTGAGTACACACAAAACACAAATACATAATAAGTAGGCCTACACTTGTTCACATCTGCGTTGGAGACTCTGTTTGGGGCGTCTGTCACTGATTTTGTCAAAAAGACCAGGCAAAAAAGCCTTGCATGTAGGATCCTTAACGGAAACTGAACGGACTTCATTATAGTCAAAGGAGTCTGCTCAGCTCCATTCCTGTCATTTATGTGACTTTCCCTTATTTTTTTTATTGTTCTGCTCATCTAACAAAGCAGAACTACAGAAATAAATAGTGGCGGTGTGAGCATGCCCTCCTGTCAGCTTCTCCAACATACAATCCCATGTTAATAACATTGCTCCTCTCCCTCCATGATACGTTAATAAGCCCCTGGGGGGTCTGAAGTGAATGCACAGCAGGTTATTATAGCCACTCTATTGGACTGTACTTTATTACTTGGCTATAATAACCTGCGTTGCATTCACTGAAGACTGTAGGTCGTCCGCACACTTTACTCCAGTTATTGTACTACGCTGGAAAAGTGTATGTTTTTTAGAGCATATGTGCATTTAGAGTGCAGGTAAAAAAAATCTAGCTTCAAAGGGGGGAGAAAGGTCACAAAACGCAGGGGTTAAACCATACAGTGCAAGAAATCTCATTATATGTAAATTGTCATATGTAGAGCTGGCTGTACGAGGTGGAAACAGCCATCAGACGGACTCCAGATTAGCTAGCCTCCATGTTTTGCTGGCAGCATGAGGCCTTATGCTCAAGGACTTGTTAGAAGTCTGTGGGTGCCCTAAGGGTATAGACACGTGGCAATTAACAATGAAGACCGACTATGCAGTGCGGTCTTCATTAGTTAACTGTAAGGAAGCTGGAGGCTAATTGGCTGCGCGGTATTTGACTACAGCACAGCTGCAGCCCAACCATATCATGGCCGCTCCATGTGGCCGTCCACTAATACCATGGGGGGTAGCATGGTGCTGTAATAAGCCACCTATATATTTTTATTCTAATTTTTTGGTGTTCTGTTGCCTCAGCATGCGCCACCTCCCCCCTGCTCTGAGACCCTCGCTGATCTCTATAACCAGGGGTCTGAAGCACTCAGCTGCTCCTCCTCACTGCTAAGTGCGGAAGTGAAGATGGTCGCCCCACTAAAGTTCACTGAACAGCAGTGCTGCTTACCCTACCAGTAGGGACCGCGCACCTCCCTCCTAATTTCAGAGCGGTGTGCTGAATGTTCTGGCAGCCCTCTCAAACCGACCAATAACAAAGCTCCTTATTGTAAGGAGCATTGTTATTGGTTGTTTCATTCAGCAGCATCGCAGCACTGCCTGTGCCGTTCACTGTGCTTACTGTGCTGATGAATGGCAGGAAAAGTCTAAGGCGTAGACTTTTTTCAGGGAGTAAAATGGCCTGAACAGGCGTCCATGACACTTGTACAGGTGTTATTGCGACCTCGGATAGTGACTGTTGTGGAATGAATACGTTGTCCGCAGCCTTAGGCCTCATGCACATGGATGTATTCGTTTTGCAATCCACAAAATTGGGATACCGGCCGTGTGCATCTAGCAGGTTCCTCAGTCCCTATTATAGAAATGCCTATTCTAGTTAGCAAAATGGACAAGAATAGGAAATTTATATCATTTATATAACGGCTGCAGACAGCACACAGATGACATCCGTGTGTTGTCTGTGTTTTTTTCGTCTCTTAGAAATGAATGGGTCGATGTGCAATCCGCAAAAAATGTGAATTGGACGCAGACCCAAAATATGGGTTGTATGCATTAGGCCTGAGTGTTATTCTAGCAGTTCCTGTATAATAATATGAATAATTCAGATGTTGCCAAGCAAAGCATGATCCTCACACACCTTGTGACTGTCACACAATCATTGAGAAGGTGCTAAGGAGAGCGTGCACAGTGCAGACAGGGTCCTCCGCATTGTTTGTTTTACTAGTATGAGGATTTTACTATGTCAAAAGTTACTACATTTACTATTCATCTGACTGAGCTTTGTCCAGTGACAATCTTGAGTGGCCTTCACCAGAGACACCATGAAGATAAAAGTGGTACCAAAAGGTAGTTTCTCTTTATAGTGCATGCAGTTTTTCTGCTCTTATTGCTTTTTTTTGTTTGTTTGAGAAGTTTTAATGTCTGTGGGGTTGAAAATTGTTTGACTTGTGTCCCCTGGGGCTTCTTCCCATCTGTGTTGGAGATCCAGTTAAAAACAGCAGAAGAAAAGAAAAAGAAAAAATTATCGTCGATATTCCAGCTGAATAGGCCCCAATATATTCAGTAGGGTCCATCCAGCCCTGTTTCACTATGTGATGGATCCGGCACTTTTGTTATTTTCACATTTCATCTCCTTTAATGGAGTAGAACAATATAAATAACTAGCAGTGATGTGAACGTGCCCTTAGTAGTAGGCGGTACTAAGCAACGCTAATGTTGCAGGCATTGCCAAAGGTAATACAAGTTCCTCTTACCTAGCAGAAACAATGGGCATGTGGTAAACGCATATGAATATTTTATCAGTAGGCATCATAATTAAGAACAGTTTTTTTTCTGTTACTACAACTCATCTAATGCTTAATTTTAAAGACTCATCTGGTGAGGGCATGTGTTTTGTTGCTTTATGTTGTAAATCTTGTACGTGTTTAGGGCAGTTTTCTTGTATAGTAGACCCTATTAAACTATCTTAGTTTCCAATGGCTTGCTGTTTGCACATGAAGGTGTGACTGGTCAGAAACTCACTAGGACACATTTACTATAGTGTCTGCGCCTTTTTTTTTTAGGCATAAAAAACTGTTTTAGACTGTCTTATTGTTTTGTTTTGGTGGTATTTGAGCCTTGTTTGACTGTTTTGTTTCTTTAGACTAATTCAGTAGTTTTCTTTGCGCCTATTTTGCGACCTATTTATGTAGGTGCGCCTTATTTTTCATCTGATTTAGGCTGCTTTCACACTTGCGTTATTGTTGTTTTCTGCTCTTGAGATTCGGTAGAGGATCTCAATACCGGGGGAAAAAAAGTTTCCGTTTAGTCCTCATGCATTCTGAATGGAAAGCGACCCATTCAAGATGCATCAGGATGTATTCCGTTCTGTCAGCATTGTGTTTTGTGACTGGACAAGCTGCGGTTTTGTGTCTGGTCATAAAAATGGAAAAAAAAACTGATCTGTCACTGAAAACAATATAAGTCAATGGTGACCAGTCCATTTTTTAGAAGCCTAAAATATCGGATCCGTCACCCATTGACTTTCAATGTATTTAGTGACCTGTTTTTTTCCACTTTGATTTCACACAACTGCATCCTAACGGAATGGATGCATTCTGATGTGCAATTCAAAACAGATCTGTTTAATTCCGGAATTGAGATCCTCTGCCGGATCTCAATACCGGAATTAATGCAATTGTGAAAGTATCTTTCGTCGCAAAAAGAGTCTAATTTCTACTGCACTTGAGGGCTGATGTGCTTTTCTACGTTGGTTTTGAGTGGTGAGTTGCTCCCCATTTTGCCTAAGAATTTGCACTTTCACGGAGACATGCGCCTACATTCAGCTCGCTTGTGGCACATTTTTATACACATACTAATTAGACCAGTCTTAGTGAATATGTACCTGTCGTATTGATAAAGTACCACTAGAGGTCAGACTAATGCATATACGCCTAATTTATGAAGTGCTGTGAGACTTTTGATAAATAGCTGTAAAAGCAAGATAAAGCAAATATGCGTGCCTAATTGTACACCTAAAAACAGGCGAGCTAGATAAGTGTGCCCTAATGACTACTGGGGATGTCTCAGCTGTAAATCTTCATGGCCACCACATTCCCAGTAGTCTCAGCAGTTTTATCCAGCTGTCACAACTATTCAGGATGTACAGTCCACTTTTTAAGCCATGTAAAAGGCTTCTGTTTGGTAAGAGACCCTCATTTATCACAAGAACGTGTCCCCTGTACCTCGACATGACTGAAGTGTGTGGTCAAGCATTTGCTGTGTTGTACCATTCATTCTCTGTGGGACTGCTGAAGTTAGCTGAGTTTAGTCATGTGGATTTCTCCAGTGACAATGTGCATACTTTATCAGAGAATGAAACCTCCCTTTTCAAGGTAGTTGGGGGTCTCAGCAGTTGGGCTCAAACCTATCAATAAGTTATCGCTTATCCAGTGGATAGGGGATACCTTTTAGTCATGGCACAAACACTTTAAAGGCTATGTACACCTTTGGAGGCAATTTTTGTTTATGATTGCATTGTATTCATTTTTTGAAATCATATTTTCAATTGGCCTATTGATTTATTATTATTGATATTTATAAAAAATATTGAGCCATTCTGTCACAAAGGGTTAACTGTTTTTCTAGCTGTGTTAAAGGGTTGTCCTACGAAAAATATTCTATAGTTTTCAAACCAGCACCTGGATCTGAATACTTTTGTAATTGCATGCAATTAAAAATTTGCAATTATTTACAAATGGCTCTTAGGCCACAAAGATCCCAACTTGCCCCCGAACTAAAGTAATTAAGATTAAAACATAACTTTTATTTGTTTTAGAATTCAAAAGCAAATTACTGTGCTAAGTGCCCTAACCATTAAAACCACTCACAGGGAGGGTGACTAATGCCAATTCTATAAAGGAAGCAGGGTGTGCACCAACCACTGCTATACCCTAATCATCAATACTTTTGTTTTATTTCACGACCTAGCCTGGTCTTCGTAGATACAGCGCTATTGGCTACTTAATTAGTCATTCGCCACTGGGCTATTAAAATGTCAACCACTGCCACCCAACATGTTTCTCCAGTGACCTGGCTTCATCAGGGATCACAGACAGCAATCAATTCAATTAAAAATTTAGAATAGCCACTGAGTTATTCAATAAAATGTATCTGTATAGCACTACCTGCAGTTTGTTCTTTTTCTTATTTCTTTGACCTGCTCACTGAGAAGGCCGCACATGCTCAGTTTCATCCTTCTACTGCCTCATGAGCTGTGATAGGAAGAGCAGAGACATGCCCCCTTAGCTGCAGCATAAAAGACAATCCCCTTTAGCTTTCAGCTTGATATAAATCTAGCAGAGCAATGAATGAGGATGTCTCTGGATATCTCAGGATAAGTCATCAGTATCTGATCGGTGGGGGTCCGACACCCGGGACCTCTGTCGATCAGCTATTTGAGAAGGCTCCAGTGCTTCCGTGAGCACCGAGGCCTTCTCTCAGCTTTTCCAAGGCCAGTGACGTCACGTTCATCGGTCATGTGGCCTAGGAGCGGCTCAGCCCCATATATGTGAATGGGGCAGAGCGCGATACCAAGCACAGCCGCTGTAAAATGTACGGTGCAGTGCTTGGTGAGCTGAGAGAAGGTTGCAGCGCTCACACCGGTCATATCAGATACTGATGACCTATCCTTACTCCCAGAAAACCTCTTTAATGGTACTTTCACTTTTACATTGTGCCGGTCATCTGATAACCCTAATCTCTAAATTACCAAGAGGTCATAAATACTTGTTTATTTTTTAATAATTCTTTATTTTAAATAAAGCAATAGAAAATCGTACAAAACAATCATTGATGTAACATACACCAATATGCGTTAGAGTCAGGCAAAAATTAAAAGGAGGGGAAAGGATAGAGGTAGGGAGGGAGGAAAAGGAGGGGGTAAAATGGTGGGGGAAGAGAGGGGAGGGGGGGGGGCCAAGAGGTAGGAGAAGGGACGGACGGAGGAGGGACATAGGGCTGAAAACAACATCAGTCAACAGAGATCCAAAGGCTTCTTGATTACTTCTAAGACTGAAAGAACAATCTTGATAACAGACGTCATCCGTACTGGGCTAGCAAAATAAGAAAATAAGAGACAGCAACAGCCTAAAGAATTTCTCGCTATCTGGGCAGAGGAAATAATGCAGAGCTAGTTCGTTTCCATCTAATCCACGGATCCCAAGTAACCAGAAAAGACGGATGTTGCCACTTCTCCCAACTGGCCAGCTCCTCTAGTTGAAAGAGAAGGTGGACCCTTTGATACCATTCTTGCACCGATGGTGCGATGGGATCAAGCCAGTGTACAGGCACTAATAGTTTGGCCGCTATTAAGATATGACTCCAGAGAATGCTTAGTAAAAGTACCAGCACCCTCAGGCAGGTTTAGAAGTACTAAGCGTGGGGAAAGGGAAGGCGAACAAATATCTCTCATGCCTTTTTCTAATAAATACTTGTTTAAGCCACATTCTTATCCATAAGAAAAGGATAGTGAGTATAATGAGTGTTTATAAGGTCAGAGAACAGAGATAAGGAGTCCGTCTGCTTTCCAGATGACGGAAAAGACAGAAGATCCACAGGCTACTACTAGAGCATCACAGCTCTGTACACAAAAAAGGATTCCATTTTTTTTTTTTTTAAATAAAGACCAACTGAAAAAAATATTTTTAGCTCAAAATAAGTACAACGCAATAATTTAAAAAAAAAAAAAAAAAAATTGCCCCCAAAGGTGTACATAGCCTTTAAGACTGGCTGTGTATTTAGCTAAAGGTAAAATGCAGCTGCTAGAATTGTTTTGTGATGATATGCATGAAAATATTTATGTTTTTGACCTTCAGTTTTTTTTTTTCCAAAACAGCATGCTTTTAGGTGTGGCATTTGAATACACATAGACATTTTTAACCACACAAAAAAATTACACGGACAGGAGGTCACCTGCCAAATAAAGATAGTGGAAAAAAAGCAAAGGCTAAAAACATTACTTTTTCTTACATTTGCATTTTTCTTTTTTGCTTTTTTTTTTATATCAAAGGTGGTGCTTGACCAGTTACAGTAGTGGTCTGCAAATTTTGTGTTTATCTTTATTATAGAAAAATTGCAGTTTTCAGATTCATAGTCATTATCAGCAACATGTTTTATGTAATATTCAAATAATACAACAGATAAAATATTTTATTATGTCAGTATATCTAAAATAAAAATACTTGTGCAAATAGTACTGCATATCACCTATTATTTTGTGTCTGCAGCTCCTATCCACAGCTATGTGTCTCCATGGTAATAGAGTATAAACACTTTGTAGTTTGGTCCTGCTGTGATACTCACTACTGTTTGTCACCTACTTCTTGCTGATTTTTTTTTAGGTATGAAGGGGAGGAGGACTGCAGCATCAGACTAACCAGGGGTGAAGTAGTCTGTGTTACCAAGGAAGCACATAGATGAGCATAGCAGCTATAAACAGTAGGGGTTTTTAATCAGCAACAAAAATTGATTGCAAAGGTGTTACTTACCCTTTTAAAGGGAATTTCTGCTTTGAACAATCCTGCTTTTTTGAAGGGTCCCTTATAATCATTTTACAAAGTGTCCACTTTCTGGTAACCACAGCAATTACCAGTAAATTGAGTGGAAACCTGACAGTAAGCCACCACAGTGGAAGTCATGCATTAAATGGGAGATCTGGGAAATGATAATGATGACTTATCCTCAGGATTATCACATCGGCGGAGGTCTGAGCTCTGTCACCCCGCCATCAGCTGTTAAAAGGACCAGCTGCACTCACTGGAGAACTGATGAACCATGCAGGCTCCCGGCAGCTTTCCAAGGACAGCGCCATACATTGTATAGTGGCAGTGATTGGTACTACATCTCAGCCCTATTCACTTGAATAGGGTTTAGCAGCAACTAGGTCATGTGACCAATGTACAGTGATGTCACTGGCCTAGGAAGAGGCTGCAGCGCTCAAAGTCTCTTCTAACTGCTGATCAGCGGGAGTCCCGGGTGTCGCACCCCTGCAGATCTGATACTGTTGACTAGGGATGATCGAACTTGTGTTTTTCAAGTTTGGGTATTTGTGCTGTTCCGTTATGGATTCCCTTATGGAATATAACGGTATTCTATGACAGAATGCACCACGGAAGTCTTTAAGAGGCATACCATTTTGCATTCTGACATAATAGAAGTCAATGGGCCGCATAACAGATCCGTCCAGTGTCTTTTATGCAGGACTCCTGTACCCCGACAAACCATTGATATAAACGGGCGCTGTATAATGCTGTCTTTCCTCTGTGGTGGTGTTACTGCCAGGTTTCCCAAAAGATTATAAATGATTTTTGGGGGCCCCTGCAAGGGGACACTTTTGTGATTGGCTTATTGTCAAAGGGACTCTTCTAGAGCTGGGCGATATGGCAAAAAAAAAAATTTTTTTTTTTTTTTAAATTTATTTTTACATTTTGGACGATTCACAATGTAAATCTCGATTTTCTTATGTTATTAAAAATATAAAAAAATAAATAATAAAAAGCCTACTGTGCCCCCACCAGACCTCACATCAGCCCACTATACCCCCATCAGACCTCACATCAGCCCACTGTGCCCTCATCAGACCTCAGATCAGCCCATTATGCCCCACCAGACCCCACATCAGCCCATTGTGCCCCATCAGACCCCACATCAGCCCAGTGTGCCCCCATCAGACCTCAGATCAGCCCACAGTAGTGCCCCCTTCAGACCTCAGATCAGCCCACATTAGTGCCCCCTTCAGACCTCAGATTAGCCCACAGTAGTGTCCCCTTGAGACCAGATTAGCCCACAGTAGTGCCCTTCAGACCTTAGAACAGCCCACAGTAGTGCCCCCTTGAAACCTCAGATTAGCCCACAGTAGTGCCCCCTTGAAACCTCAGATTAGTCCACAGTAGTGCCCCCTACAGCCCTCAGAACAGCCCACTAGGCCACCATAAGAATAAAATAAAACAATCCCTTACCTGTCCTGCACCGCGGCTCCGCTCCAGGTCCGGCACTCCTCAGTCTTCTTTTCCCGGCGCTGCACTGTCACCTGACTGCATGCAGCGTCAGGTCAGAGTGCGCGCACTACGTCCTGACGCTGTACGCAGTCAGGACAGTGCAGCGTGGCCCCGGAGATGAAGAGATTTTTTTTTTATTTTATCTGGCAGGCGCCATTTTCCTAAAAAATAAAATCGTGAGACTTTCAATTGGCGAATTAGTCGAATTAATTCGATTAATCGCCCAGCCCTAGACTCTTCTAAGAAATAGGGAACGTCCAAAACCGTATAGTGATCTAAGTCAAATACATCTGAACAAGTGGAGGGGATATGTTCTGTTATTATTTTATCTTTTCTCACTCAGATTTTTCAGGAACTTTGAAAACCCTTATAGGTCAGGCTGACAGAAGGTGCCCAGATAATGGTATTGAGGCATGTATTTTCCTGACAGGATTTGTACTGCAGTAGCGTGTATGGCCCAAATTACTTTACTGAAGTTACATGCAAGAGCATCTGCACTTATTTAAGAATTTCTTGTTCTCACAATTATTTGTCTTTTTTCCATGTTTAATTTGGCCTAGTGAAATATCGTCACCATTAACAGAAAGTATTATCCTGTAAATTAAACATAAATCAGGTATTTCCTTGCAGATTTCTGTTAAGTGGAACATTATTTTAGATAAAAAAAGCCTAATCCTGTCACCACAAATTGGCAATTGAAAATCTTTGCAATCAAGTTCTGTATAACTGTTTCTGCCAAATCTGATGTAGATCTGTAGTTTGTATGAAATCATCTCTTTAATTAAAAGCACACATTATTTGACATTTTGGACGCGTCCCCTGTAAACTAAAGCAAGCTGTTTGGATCTGAAATTAGTGTTAAAATGGCTGTTCACCAAAAGTGGGCCAGGGGTTAGCAAACCGTGTTCTTATTTTCTAGACGTGGGCTGTCCTTAGATTTAGTCCTTGGAATGTGCTACTGACCTTTCTGCTTTTCTTATTAATGAGCTGTTGTTAAAGTTCCCACAGATGCCACCAGTCAGCACCGTCATATTTCATATGTTGGGGAAAAAGAAAAGAAATTTCAGAGTTTAGTTATCTTAAAGGGATTATCCAAGATCTATAATGTCCCCTCCCACCCCCCCATATTCCCGGGCCCCTCACACAGATTGTACTTACCTCCCTCCCCGGCACCTGCATCACTTCTGATGTCGGCGCTGTATCTCCCCGTCGCGATGATGAAAGTATCCGGCAACGGGGAGGCGGCAGCAGGTAGCAGGCCCAGACGGAAGGAGCCTCCCTAGCATCGTGGATGGTACTAGGGAGGCTCGTTGCCGTTGCGGCCTGCGATTGGCTGCCCCCACCCGACGCCGGATGTTTTCATCCGAGGGCCCCCGGCATATGGGGAGCATTATAGGCCTGGGATAACCCCTATGTATAAGTTTGAGGCATACTGGTAACAGCTACTTTCAGTAAAATGAAGGTTATGAAAGAACTTCGGTTGTTGAAGTGAACTTGTGCAAAGTTCTGACAGTGGGATATGTTTTGGAAGTTGCACAATCACTTGCAATATTTTTTCAGTTGGAAGCAAACAATTCATGCTGCAATCCCAATTTTACAGCAATTTGTACACAATTGTAGTCCCAGGCTAAATCCTATAGAATTTTTTTTTTTTTTTTTTTTTAATGAAAAAAAACAACACTTTAATTGCAATGTGTTGTGTACATTAAACATTGCCCCCCTCTCGATGGTTCAAACTCCTACACGTTGCTAAATTTATTACTTAGATCCAGGACTTCAGATTTCATCACAGTTAAGTTGTACATTTTATCACTCAGCAGGTTTATATGTTTTTCTCTGTTCAGTATATCAGTTGCCAAGCGGCCAATCCTAGCAGACAGATCATTTATCAAGGCTTCTAAATGAGCAAAGTCCTTCTTGATTGTGAAGATTTTGGGTTTGAGTTCATTGGCAAAATTTACGGCCTGTAAGACTTTCAATCTGTCGCTCTCTAGACTGGAGAGTTTATCCGAATTGTCAGTGAAATTGCCCCTAGGCTCCATTAGCCTTATCTTTATGAGATCTATTCTGTCCGAATTTCTAGACACCGAGCTCTTCAATGAAGTCATGCGGTCAATACTGCTGGCTAAAGCATCTCCAATTTTTTGTGCCGTGTTCTTCTCAACTTTCTCTAATTTTTCCTCCAACTCATTGACAGAGTCAGTCAACAAGTTAATGTCAGTCTCCATCCCAGATATCCTCCTCACATCTGTCTTCACGGTGGCAATCTTGGCAGAAACTTCTTTAGAGATACTTGTAGTGGTCTGTTCAACTTGGGAAATGGACTCTTCAAGGGCAGTAAGGTTGACTTCCAGCTGTTCTCGTTTGGCAGAAATAAGACTTATCCATTGCCCAATACTGACAATGTCTTTTTGCAGGAGCTCCACACGCTGAGAGATCTGAAGATCCTTTAGTGTTGTCACAGTCTGTGTGCTTTCTTCAATCAATTTACTCCAGAGCAGTCGGAGCATGGAGGACTTTTTTTCAGGAGTATTCAACCCGTTAGCATTGATGGAAGCCAGATGAACAGAGGACATTCTCCAGCTAAACCAGGACGGGAATCTAGAACAGACTAGAAAAGAAAAGGTGGCAAACAAGCCACTTAACGAATCTTGAGGTGCCAACTGGAGACACCCAAAGGTTCGTAACCCTAGTGGGGGAGAGGTGAGACACTAATATAGGAGTCCCATTCCCTGGGCTAAAAAGGGAACTACAAAGTGAAGGCAGCAGCGCCCTCATTCGATATCAGATACCGGTCATCTAAGGAACACAAACGAAAGAAGAAAAAGCCCCCAAACATAACAGTCAGCCGCAGTCCATGGCCACAGTAGTATTAGCTGGAGGGACGCCTCCAGCCGGGGATTGATGGTCAGAAGTAGCACCCAAAGGAGGACCATATCCGGAACTTTGAGAGGGTGACCCCCATGTAAACGTGGAAAACGGTGCATCCAGCCAGTCCGGCAATGATGGAACCGGGATCTCCAAAAAGCGAGACAGTTCCTCAAGTTGTTCCGGGGAGTGCAAGGTAAAAGAAACTCCATTCTTGCGAATGATCAGGTGAAACGGATGACCCCAACGGTAAGTAGCTCCAGCCTCCATGATGAGCTGTAAGAGTGGCTTGAGAGTTCGTCTCATTGCAAGGGTCCTCCTGGAAACATCGGGAAGCAGTTGAATATGGACTCCCTCAAACTGCACTGGGCCTTGACGCCAGGCCTTCTGCATGATGTCCTCCTTCTCCTTGAAAAAATGAACCCTGCAAAGTACATCTCGGGGTAGAGGATTATTCTGTCTTCTGGGACCCAAGGCCCTATGGACCCTGTCCAGTTCAATCTGAGCGTCTGCAGGCCGAGACATAGCCGTGTTGAGGATTAAAGTTACCACCTTACGGAGATCAAAGGACGGAATTTCCTCCGGGATGCCTCTCAGCTTAATGTTACTTCGACGACTTCTATTTTCTTGATCATCTATTTGTAAGAGTAAATGTCTGTTCAGTGTGCGTTGAGCAGACAGGGTTTCTTCCACTTTGGAGAGGCGAGAGTCCAGTGCCGAGGAGACCTGCAATTGTGAAACCACCTGAGTGGAAACTTTGGACAGGTCCGCTTTAAGGGTAGCGAGGGCTTGATTTTGCTTGGTCTCCACTCTCTGAATGATGCTCTCCAGGTCAGTTTTAGTAGGGAGATTATGCAATAGAGACCAAATGTCCTTCAATTTAGGGCGTTTTGCTCTCCTGCCTGTAGAGGAATTAGAGGATGCAGAGTCCGAAGCCTCAGAGAAGGCCGGAGTATGAAAAATGGCTGGAGTTGGCGGGAAATCTTGCCCACCACCACACTCCGTGAGGGAGTTGTCTCCAGGCCCCGGCACGAATTAACCTGCCAGGGGTGAAAGGGCGTGAGTGTGTCTTGGGGAGTGACCGGAGCTCTGGAGAGAGCCTGGCAAGAGGGAGGCCTGTAGTGTGCCGGTGCTGAACTGTAGTCCCACCCGGAGGGTCTGCGCTCACTGGGCCCGGAGGAGGATCGACTGGTTCCTCAGACTGTATGGTGGTCTGGGGGTCCTGCCTTTGAGGTGAGAGTGGCTGTAAAGCCAAGATTGGCTGTGCGACCATCGGGCTCTCCGGAGGAAGACTGTTGGAGATGGTACTGGAGCGGGTGCTATCGGAAGCGGGAGCCGCCGCCGCATCTGTAACGGGCGCCATCTTGGATTCCAGGACGGAGCGCAGAGGCGCGGAACTTTGGCTGAAATATCGGGCGATGCGAGGTTCTGAAGCCAGGTAAGATGACCCTCGGCGTCCTGACCGTCTCACCATCCTGTTCACACCAAAAGGAGGGTAAAAGGGGCGCTGCAAAGCAGGTAAATAAGGGCCCAGGGTCCGGGAGCTCAGCAAGGTGCGTGTTCACAGCAGCATGCTCAGGCCACGCCCCCTAAATCTATAGAATTACCATGATTAGATTAGTCTGCCATATTTAGATGTTAAAATGAGAAAACAGGAGTGGAATGGTCTTATTGGGGCAAATTTACGAAGACCGTCTGTTCACACTGGTTTTCGTTTCCCTCTTGTGCTGCCGTTATATTCTGTGGCAGTCCTTGTGCCTGGTGTAGAAATTGCAGCGACCCCTGGATGGCGCAGTTTATGCCTGTTTCCAAGCGTAAATGTTAGTAAATTTGCCGGGGCTGGAGTCCTAGCACGGCCCCTTACACGCCCCTGTCCTCATCGCGCACAACTAGCGGACACGGCATAAAACTGGCCGTGCGACTTAATATTGTCACGTGACCGGTTAAGAAATTGGCGCAAGTCCCATAGTAAATGTATTTTACTGGAGCGACTCCTTAACTTTTCTATGAGGAATCTGCATAAAATATGAATGGATTTACAAATCTGCAGCTCGTTTATTAATCCTAGGGTTTTTTTCCTGCTGCATGTGAACAGGAAGAAATATTGCCTGTTATACATCTTTTGAACCTTTATCTTTCATCTCCAACCTCCTGAATTCACAGAGGGAATAAAGTGGAAAATTCATCATTGTAGGTGTATTTGAAGTTCATTTTAAGATTGGCGTTGCTGTGCTAACTTGTGACAATTTTATGAATTTGGCGCATAGTTCTCATAAGTTCGGCACAGGTGTAATATTATTGCATGTATTTCAGTGAAAGTACACTTCAGGGGTTACCTGTTGTGGAGTTGTGACTGGCTGTGACTTTTTTTGCGACGACGTAAAAATTCATACTTCATAATTGTGACTTAGAGAGAAAGAGAGAGAACCTCTAAAGAGATAAATCGGTGGTACTTCTCGCGTATCCAGGAGCTTTTTAAGAAACACTGATCGCGCCTTAATCTATCAGGATTTCGATATCTTCTCCTTTACATATCACGTAATGGTCCTCTGATGAACTGAGCATATCAGAATATTGGGGAAACACGTGGGGACAGATCTACATTAAGGGAGCTAATTCCTCATCTTCAGGGCTTTACAGGTGAAAGCGAGGGTTTAGCCACCGATATGTGGGGTCACCCTTTTCGGGGCCGGTGCTCCGCTTTTAGGCAGGGGTAGCCCTGGGGACAAAATAGGGATATATTATCCTCCCAGTCCTGGCTTCACTGTTGCTAATCCTCTTTGTTTACCTGACGTCATCAAACTGTTAGGCTGCTTCCACATTAGTGTTATTGCTGCATCCGGCAGGGTTCAGCAAAACCGCTTCCATTACTGATAATACAACCATGTGTTATGAACGGATCCGGTTGTATTGTCTTTAACATTGCCAAGACGGCTCCGTCATAAACTCCATTGAAAGTCAATGGGGGACAGATCCGTTTTTGATTGTGTCCGAAAAAACCATCCCCATTGACTTGCATTGTGGGTCATGACGGATCCGTCTTGCTCTGCATCCCAGGATGGAAAGCAAACTGCAGCATGCTGCGGTTTGTGCTCCGGTATCAGAACAGAAGGCATTTAGGAGCACTCCGTTCTGTTCAGTTACATTTTGTCCCCATTGACAATGAATGGGGACAAAACGGAAGCATTTTTTCCGGTATTGAGACCCTATGACAGATCTCCATACCAGAAAATAGAAAGGCTAGTGTGAGTGTAACCTAAGTTATAATTGATTTTATAATTGACCATATAATTCACCATCGACTATTGGACACACACTGATTAATATCAAGATATCTGCAATTATCAGTGTTTCTTAAAAAGTAACACTGATTTATCTTTTGTTTGTTATATTTGTTTTCTTTTACAACGAATTTACTTTTATATTTATTAATAAGTAAAAGTTAAGTTTTAGAGAAATTTTTCTAGTTCTCAGTGAAATATTTTTGGCATCTATGGTTTTCAATGAGAAGTACTGGCAAAACCTTACTAGCTTTTCTCTCTACTTCTCAATATGAAGGCACAGGTCCTCAAAAGTCAAAAATTTTTTACACAAAATGTCCCATGTGACATCGCTTGCCACATTTTTACAACACAAAACTGGCGTAACAGATTTGATAAGTACTCAGAAGAGATTGAGGAACCTGAATTTTCAGTTTTACAAGAATCTTTGCAACAGAGTTTTTCAGAACCAAAAGTAAAGAGCTGTTTGTTCCTAACTGCAGATTTTTTATTTTATTTATTGTTAGGTAGAAAAGTGCAGTATTCAGCCCAAATGTTTCTGTTCACTTACAGTTAGACACTGGAGTTTTTCCTCACCGCACAAAACCTCCCCCCAAAAACATACAAAAGGCCCAGTTCACACTTTGCATTTCAGTGCAGTTTTTTTATTGTACTTTTTCTTTTGATGCAAAAAAGAGAAGTCTACTTTTTCCCATCATATTTCTTTAGATTCCACTCCTCAGCACAATGTGTCACTTTTTCTAAAGAACATCTCCTAAGCATCTCTTCTTCCTAGTGATGACTTTGCCAGACTATTCATTGTAAAATGCTGCTAATGGGTTTATCCCCCAATAATTATTTATCCTCTATCCTCAGGATAGCTGGGAAATATTGTATCATGTGGTGGTCAGCCTGCTGGGACCCCCACAATATCAAGAATGTCTCCTTTCAAAATGCTGCCCCACAGAAGGGAATGGGGCAGTGGACTGTCCGCTCCAGACCAAGAGGGGACTTGGGTAACACTCATCCTTGGGGGGGGGTGTCAATCCAATATTTATTACTTATCCTGTAGATATATGATTACTTTTTTGGGGCTAATCCCTTTAACATTACACACAGATGATATAAAAAAAAAATTAGCGAAATAAGAAAAAATAGCAATTGATCTACTTCAAGGTCAGAAGTTTTATACGTTTTTTTCTTATGTGCTTACTGTTCTGCCGTTCTTTTTTATGTGCATGCTGTAAATTCAGTAGACCAAAGGCAGCTTTGTGCGTCTAATAACAGGATTAATACTCGTAGCCGGCTTTGCTGCTGAATTTCATGTATTAAAACAGGGTGGTAACTGTCTTTTTTAAGGATTTTAGAATTCATGATACAGAACCAGTCTTTGCAGCTTGAGGACCACTTCACTGTGTACCATGTGTGTTAAAACTGTTGCTGCCTTGTTCTGCATGCCCTGTACATCTTGTGCTGTCATTTTCTGGTCAATTACAGCATTATGAAGCCTTGGCATTGATTCCCACTTATGCTAATGGGGGTAATTGAGCAGCTGCCTTGTGTGACTGTCTGAGGGCGCAGAACAGAACATGAGCACCAGTCAGTGCTATATAGTTTTGCTTGATGTATTCTATATATGTTTAGATTTTTATTATATAGTATAGCCTGTCCTGATCCAACATGATTTTCCCCTCCCAAACTAACATCATGGCTGGTTGCTTGGAGCCTCAACACAGTGGATCACAGGCTGATAGCCCCAAAATCGCCTCATTCAACAGAATTATAAATGGTCAGCTTTACTAAAGGGTTATTATAAATTCAGACATTTTTGGCATATCCATAATTATGGCTATATTGTTTCGGTAATTGAGAGATGCGGAAACCGAATTGTTTGCAGCATTTTCCAGGATAAGGAACATGTGGCTGCTTTATTCCAGAAACAGCACCATGCCTATCTGGATTTTGTCTGGTATTACAAATCCACTTAAGTGAATGGGACTCAGGATAGGTCATCAATATTAGACCGATGGGGGTCTGACACCTGGCTCCCCGCCGATCAGCTGTATGAAGGGAATGCTTGTGCCGTCTCTCATCTCTCTTCCTGATCACTGCTGCCTGCGCACTGCATGGCCTTCCCTTCATACAGCTGTTTGACAGGGGTGTTGGACCCCTGCCGATCTGATATTGATGATCTATCCTGAGGATAGATCATCAGTATTAAAAGCCAGAGAACCCCTTTTATATCGCATACAACCTTCGGAGAAATGTTTTTTTGGCATAAAACAGATATGTTTTTCTAATCCTGGACAAAGCTGCGCTGTTTTCACATCTCTTTAATATGTTGTGCAGATGACATTTGCTTATTACATTATTTGAAGGTATTTCAAGCCTTAAACCAGAATACTTACAAGTAATTGAACCAACGCATGAAAGCAGATTATAAAAATACAAGGTACAAGATCTGGCAGTCAGGTGGTGAGATGTGAAATGCTGGCACATTCCAAGCCCAGACGGCTGCCGCTGCTGTGTGGTCCGGACCTTTGGTTTACACTTTAATCATTACTAGTATTTTCTGTAGGTGGTAACGGCTTACAACTGTTTTTCTTTTATAGAGGAGGAACGACGAGTGAAAGCCAATGATCGTGATTACAATGAAAAGTTTAATTATGCAGTAAGTATTATTTGTTGCCATTCAGTGTGCCTGATAGAAACATAGTTTCCAGCCTGTAAAAACGAATTCACTCATCATTACAGAACATACAGTACATTGTCTGAAAATGATTATGCATGCTATCTGGTGTTTACAGTGTCTGCTTCCTGTCTTCACCACCTCCCAGGTTAAATGTTTTTGCAGTTTTTCTTTTGGGCAACCATCTGTTTTTTTTTGTTACACTTCCAGGTTAAAAAAAAAATAAAGCGTTCCCTCCCTGCATCATTCAATGGAAATCACTGTCTGAGTTGTAGTAATACTGAAGGAGGAATGTCTTTTACTCCACTGTGCTGTAACTTGCAGGGCTGTGGAGTCGGTGTCCATTTTGGTGGAGTTGGAGTCGGTATAAAATGGACCGACTCAGACTCCAAAAATATCTAATAAATTGGTACATTTAGTTCCATGCAGTATGTGCTGAACATATTTTCATAAGAATTTGGGAAAATGGTGAAATGTCCTATAAATGTCTGTTCTATTCTTGAACTTAGGATCTAGGCCTTTAATTGAGATGACTGTGTGCTGCCCTTTATGTAGATGCTCAGAAGTGAAGCTCCTCTGCTACAGATCAGAGGAAAAAGGCACTGGGAACGAATGGCTGTACTCATCTCAGATCTGCTGGAGAAAACAGGATTAAAGGGGTTTTCTCACTAGTTACAAAGATTAGCTTTCAGCATAAAGGGACAGTTAAAAGAAGACATTTTCTAAGTACAGTGGTCAGTAGATTTTACTTTAGTCATGAACTAGTCATGACAGTTCAGCATGTCTCTCACTGCACACAGGTTTCTTTGGTAACCTGCAGACTAGAAAGACTGTTATCTGATTGGCTGAGAGCAGTGAAGAATGATGGGACTGAGCTCTGAGTGATTACCTGCAGTAAGCAAAAGGTACAAGTGTTTTGAGGACTGAGAAGCATGGCTTTACCTGTAATTGTGTTAGAGATCACAATCTCCTGCTCTGTCAGAGTAAGTTAATGTATGCTAATAATTGCTGGAGACCCACCCACATCCTGAGGAGACAAAGTGAGTGCAAACTGCCTGTCAGTCAGTGAATCAACCTGCTGAGAAAACCCCTTTAAGGCAAATACTTCTTAGTATATCTAAACTTTCAATAAACTGTGCATAAATCACTTGTCCAGTGCATGTTCTCTCTGTATGCTTTATGTTTTAGTTTGCTTTTCCTCTGATGTAAAACACCTAGGGCCTTATGTATGAAAACTGTCTAGGTGTAGAAGTGTCTTTGTTGCCCATAGAAACCAATCAGAGTTCCCCTTTGATTTCATATAGTGCTCTGGAAAAACGGGGAGCTCTGATTGGTTGCTATGGGCAACAAAGAAAGTCTTAGACCTAGACAGTTTTCATACATCAGGCCCTTAGTGAGCTGTGCCCAGAGAAAAGCCTGATACTGGAAGTTCAGAGTAAATATAGCTAGTAAAACATATATTTAAAACTCTTTTTTTTTTGTCATGACATATCTGTACCATTGATTTATGCAAAGTTTGTTTAAAGTTATCACTTAAACATGCGCAATGTATGAGAGAGTCAGAGCCGGGAGTCGGAGTCAGGGGAAATTGAAGAGTCGGAGCTAGAGTCAGGGCTTTCGCTTACCGACTCCACAGCCCTGGTAACTTGGTACATCTCCTGGCAGCTCTGGACCTCGGTTCAAATGATTCTAAATTAATTTTTGCATATGTTTCGTTCGGGGCTATGAAGTCCAGGAGGCTATCCTATAACTGACTGACAGCTGTCCCTCTATGACTCTGTATGCAGAGATATCTGTCAATAACTAGTAGGACCTACTCCTGGTCTTCAAAGACCAGAACGAGAACAGATATAAATGTATATGTGTTACAAGTTTAACTGAATCTTCTCTCATAAAATAATATATCAGTCTGCTCCGCCCCTCCTGCTCTATAACAAGCTGCCTGCAGCTCACACACCATGTTCAAGGTGACGGGTTCTCTTTAAATATTAGTAAACTTGAATATTCTCATGGGACTAATTGGCATGCATTTTAGGAGATGGCTATGTGGTTGGAATAAAGAACAGCAGTCATAAGACAAGTGTAGATAGTTCATCAGCCCCCACCTGATTGAATTGGATGTCATGATGTCGGTTTTGCCAGCGACCTTTCTCTAATCAGTGGGGATCACTCTTGTTGCCTTGAAAAGTAAACTATGGTACATAACTATGTTGAAGTATGTATGTTGTACATTATTTGCCGTTATTTTATGTCACTTTGTAACTTGAAAGTTAATTAATGAAACCCAATATAGCATTTTATAACAGGATAAGTTCTTCTGTAGCCTCGTTGCTCTTCTAACTGTAAGAATTAAAGGGAATTTATTGTAAATGCTAAACGGAGATCAGTCAAGGGTCAAGACAAGCAGTGAGGGGTCAAAATCCAATGGTCAGGTAGAATTTATTACACGGAACATGCAAAAAATACTGCACACCTTTAAAGTAAATTAGCAAACTAGAACCTGTTGCTTAGGCACCTTACAACAGGGGAAGGTGCCTTAATTGCCCTAAGATGGCCAACCATAGGCTGGGGAAGTGGATGATGCACACACCCTGGCCGTATAAGAGCTGGCGGGAGCGTGCACCCTCTGGGCAATGAAAGGTATACCCAACAAGAAGCAGGTCTCAGCATTCGCAGTTAGACCACTGGAATCCTGGAACAGTAATGCCGACATGCCCACCAGCAGGAGAAGTGTGGCACACGAAGTACATGGCGTCATTGCAACTGATTACACCGTGCACTCCTGCACTCAATAGGACCGCAGGCTTGGTGTTCATGGACCGTGGTCCGTGAAAATACACATATACAGTGGGGAAAAAAGTATTTAGTCAGCCACCAGTTGTGCATGGACTTTCAACTCCCTCCAAAGGTTTTCTATGGGGTTGTGATCTGGAATCCGGCTAGGCCACTCCAGGACCTTGAAATGCTTCTTATGAATCCACCCCTTCGTTGCCCTGGCGGTGTGCTTGGGATCATTGCTGAAAAAACCAGCCACGTTTCATCTTCAATGCCCTTGTTGATGGAAGGAGGTTTGCGATACATGGCCCCATTCATTCTTTCATGTACACAGATCAGTCGTCCTGGTCCCTTTGCAGAGAAACAGCAGCAAAGCATGATGTTGCCACCCCCATGCTTCACTGTAGGTATGGTATTCTTTGGATGCAACTCAGCATTCACTCTCCTCCAAACACGACGAGTTGTGTTTCTACCAAACAGTTCTACTTTGGTTTCATCTGACCATATGACATTCTCCTAATACTCTTCTGGAACATCCAAATGCTCTGTAACAAACTTCAGACGGGCCCGGATATGTACTGGCTTAAGCAGGGGGACACGTCTGGCACTGCAGGATCTGAGTCCCTGGCGGCGTAGTGTGTTACTGACGGTAGCCTTTGTTACGTTGGTCCCAGCTTTCTGCAGGTCAATCACTAGGTCCCCCCGTGTGGTTCTGGGATTTTTGCTCACAGTTCTTGTGATCATTTTGACCCCGCAGGGTGAGATCTTACGTGGAGCCCCTGATCGAGGGAGATTATCAGTGGTCTTGTATGTCTTCCATTTTCTAATTATTGCTCCCACAGTTGATTTCTTCACACCAAGCTGCTTGCCTATTGCAGATTCAGTCTTCCCAGCCTGGTGCAGGTCTACAATTTTGTTTCTGGTGTCCTTCGACAGCTCTTTGGTCTTCACCATAGCGGAATTTGGAGTGTGACTGTTTGAGGTTGTGGACAGGTGTCTTTTATACTGGTAACAAGTTCAAACAGGTGCCATTACTACAGGTAATGAGTGGAGGACAGAGGAGCCTCTTAAAGAAGAAGTTACAGGTCTGTGAGAGCCAGAAATCTTGCTTGTTTGTAGGTGACCAAATACTTATTTTCCACCATAATTTGCAAATTCTTTAAAAATCAGACAGTGATTTTCTGGATTTGTTTTCTCATTTTGTCTCTCATAGTTGAGGTCTACCTATGATGTCAATTACAGGTCTCTCTCATCTTTTTAAGTGGGAGAACTTGTACAATTGGTGGCTGACTAAATACTTTTTTCCCCACTGTATGTGAAGGAGGCCTCAGTGTTTGATCAGTGATTTCCATTAGTGATTGTGAGCCAGAACCTGGAGTGAAGCCATCACAGGGATAAGGTGTAATGGAAAGATTTGAACCTGTTCTGTGTTTTTGACCTGCAGCTGTTCTCCCCCTCCCCTCACACTCCCTAATGAAAATCACTGACCAAACACTGACTGGTTGAAAGGGACCTAAGGTCTTGTTCACTCATTTTCGTGTGTGTTTTTCTCTATGGAAAAATCCATCCGTGTTTCATCCGTGAAAATGTCCGCGAGGATGATCTGTGTGTCCGTTTTCTGCCGTCTGTGTCATGGACACTGCTCAGCTCAAAATTAATTTCCAGAGCATCTCCTGCCAGTAGTCAGTGAAAAAGGGACCAAACTCGGATACTATCCTTGTTGTGTCAGTGATTTTTCACGGAACCATAGACTTCAGTGGCCGTATTTGGTCCGCTTCGTATACCAATGTAGTGCATGCCTCAGTGATTTTTCCACTGACCCACAGACAGTAAAAAAATATTGATGTGTGTACAGACAAAATCAATGGATACGTGTGCCGTCCATGGAAAATGCAGCCCACATCCGTTAAAAAACGTAAACGAGGCCTAATACTAGAGTAGCCACTGCAAGGGGGTGGCCAGCCACAAATGATATCTGTAAAGGTTTCACACCTAGAACGTGCTGCTTTTTAAAAAAAAAAAAAATCTATTGACTGCAAAAAAAGCAAAACACAAAAAGTGAAGAAAAACACTACAAAAAACACAAGTGCATTTTATATTTTGTGTTGGGCCACAGCATTTTTTTGGATAAAAATGCAATAAAAATATAAATGTTTTCTAAAAACCGGTACCGTAAAGGAAGAATTCCTGTCTTGTTTCCAGGCTTTCTGATGGCAGTCATGACTTGCAATGTTGTGCTTTGCTAATATTAAACAGTTGTATTCTACCAATGGGTTGCGTTTTTCTGTGACCGGTAAAGGGGGTGACGTAACATTGGTGCAGCATTAATCTGCAGCTGCTGGCTAAGCTTCCCGGCAGCACTGAGGTAGATGTGGGCTTCCCCTTTTTATTCCACTTACCTAATCACTCTGACTCCAGCAGATAGTGATAGTAATTGGATGCAGTAGAAATCCCTGGCCGCTCACCATTCCCTCAGGGAAGACTTTTTATACCTGGCTCACCTCCTCTGTGTGTGTCTTCAGCATAAAGAAAACCTTGAAAGAGAAAATATGCTTGCTTTTCCTTCATGGAAATTTTCCTGACAGCTCAATATCAGTGTCGGCCTCTTAGATTGTATCAGCAATGTGAGACAGGATAATATGAACTTTCTTATAAAGGCAAAGGGCCATTAATAATTCAGTTGAAGATCACTTTCCATTTAATTTCAGTGTTTTTCATACAGCCGATGGACAAAAGCAACGTTAGCCTGTTTGATTACCCCATATAAAACCAAGCTAAATGTACTTAAAACACAGTTTTTCCTTAAAGGGGTTATCCCACGAATAATGTAAAAAAATGAAAATCAGACATCATATAGTACATGACAACCTCTTTCTAACAAAGCTAGAACCAGCCCTGTACCTCACATGGATCCAGAGATCTCCCCATTCATTGCTCTGCTAGATTTATATCAAGCTGACAGCTCAAGGGGGGGTGTCTTTTCTGCTGCAGCTCAGGAGGCGTGTCTCAGCTCCTCCTATCACAGCTCAGGAGGCAGTTGAAGGATGAAACTGAGCATGTGCGGCCTTCTCAGTGAGCAGGTCAAAGAAATAAGAAATTAAGTGGCACGATACAGATATATTTTACTGAATAACTCAGTAGCTATACAAAATTACATGCAATTACAAAAGTATTTAGATCCAGGTGCTGGTTTGAAAACTGTAGAATATTTTTCGTGGGACAACCCCTTTAATTGAAATATGTGGTCTCTTTGTATCTGTGTCACAAAAAGCTATCCTGTATGTGACTGGCCACAATGGAGGTCATTTATGAAAGATTACTTATGCTACTTTTTGGCATAAAAAAAGTTGCACAGGACCATTTTGTTTATTTTTAAATGCCCATGTACCTAAATTAAGATTAGGGCTGCAACGATTACTCAAGTAAATGGAGTAGCTCAACACAGAAAAATCCTCAGTGCAAATTTTTAGCATCGAGGATTCGTTTTTTGTCATGTGACCACAGAGTGTGAGTGAAGTGCTTGCTATTACTCACGCTCTGTGGTCACCCGCCGGCCCGCACTGAACTGAATCCTCACACATCGCCAGGACATAGTGCACGTACTATAACCTGTTGCTGTGTGATGTCAGGAGGACAGTGCAGTGCATGTAGAAGACGATGGAAGAGCTGAGTAGTGTCGGTGGTGCCCCTACAGGAAAGGTAAGTATTTCATTGGCACTGGGGACTGATGGCTAGGAGCTGGAGATGGTTGTACTGGGGGAGCTGAGGGTACAGAGGACTGATGGTAGGGTGGGCTGATGGCACATAGGACTGATGGCACTGGGAGGAGCTCATGGCACAGAGGATTGATGGCACAT
Source organism: Rhinella marina (assembly GCA_900303285.1). Taxonomy (NCBI): domain Eukaryota; kingdom Metazoa; phylum Chordata; class Amphibia; order Anura; family Bufonidae; genus Rhinella; species Rhinella marina. Next base: position 633,066 of record ONZH01021381.1, read on the forward strand.
GGGGGAAGCTGATGGCACAGAGGACTGATGCCACATGGGGGAAGCTAATGGCACTGGGGAAGCTGATGGCACATGGGGGAGCTGATGGCACAGGGGGAGCTGATAGCACAGAGGACTGATGATACTGGGGGGGAACTGATGGCACAGAGTACTGATGACACTGGGGGGAGCTAATGGCACATGGGGGAGCTGATGGCATAGGGGGAGCTGATGGCACAGAGTACTGATGACACTGGGGGGAGCTAATGGCACATGGGGGAGCTAATGGCACAGAGGACTGATGTCACTGGGTGGGCTAAGGACACAGAAGATTGATGGCACTGGAGGGAGGCATTGGCCCATGGTTCATGGATGGAGGGGGGACAAAATCAGATCCCTGTGTCCTTGGCACCAAAACATAGCAACATAGTGGGGGTTCACTTTGAGGCTCTGCTTATCTGTATACAGTATTCCTACCACATATACATTTCTTACTGAGAGTTGCCAGTTGTTAGACTACAGCAAAAAGCAAGGATTTCACATATCCTCAACAGCAGAGCTTTTCCATTGATTTGATTTTTTTTTTTTTTTTTTTTTTTTACATCCAATAAGTGCAACGTGATATTTCCGACCTCTGCTAATGGGACAAACTGCACGTCATTCTAGAGAATGAAGGAGAGATACTGAATTGTGTAGAATACAGGAGTGTGGTGAGGTGACATTGATACAGAGCTGCAGATTGTTTAGCAGCTGGAAAATGTCTCTCGGGTCTACAGAGGTCTCAGCGAGTCTTCTAAGCAGCAGCTCATTTTCCATAGCTTTGTAATGTGATGTGACATGTGTTTGGTCTCAGGGTAGTGCAGGTCTCTGTCATAAACAGGCAGCAAACTCTCCAACAATATAACAAGCTGGTACTGAGGAGTCCACCCAGAGCTGCCTAAGAATAGTGAAATCCATAATGCTTGTATGTTTTTTTTTTTTTTTTTTTCTCCTCGTCGCCTTCCAAGAGCTATAACTTTTTTTTTTTTATTTTCCGTCTATGTAGCTGTATGCAGGCTTGTATTTTGCGGAGCAAGTTGCAGTTTTTAATGGTGCCATTTTGGGGTACACATAACTGTCTGATTAACTTTTATTAAAGGGTTTCTGTCATCAGGATTTACCATAGTAAACCGAGCACATTGCAAATGACACCTGATGACAGATATGTATTTTTTATACTGCTCAGTAAAGTAGTTTTTGTGAAAATTGCGTTTTTATAATATGTAAATTACCTCCCCTAGGTGCAGTAGGCGTGAACCCTGCACCTAGTAGCGGCCGTCATTCCTCCTCCGAACCCTCCTCCGTAGCGTTGATTGACAGGGCCAGGCAGCCAGCTCTTTCGGCTCCCGGCCCTGTTCGAGTTCCAAATCCCGCGCCTGCGCATTGCGATCAGCAATGCGGGAGCATTGAGGAAGACGGGAGCCGGGCGGCCGGCGGCTCAACGCGCATGCGCGGATTGCTGATCGCAGTGCGCAGGCGCGGGATTTGGAACTCGAACAGGGCCGGGAGCCGAAAGAGCTGGCTGCCTGGCCCTGTCAATCAACTCTACGGAGGAGGGTTCGGAGGCGGAATGACGGCCGCTACTAGGTGCAGGGTTCACGCCTACTGCACCTAGGGGAGGTAATTTACATATTATAAAAACGCAATTTTCACAAAAACTACTTTACTGAGCAGTATAAAAAATACATATCTGTCAGCAGGTGTCATTTGCACATTGCAAATGACACTCTGTTTACTATGGTAAATCCTGATGACAGAAACCCTTTAACTCTTTCTGGGAGGGAGATACTGCCTCTTGAGTTTTTACGTTATACATTTTTCAGCGTTTGGCATCTGATTTTTTGGCATAAATATCCTGATATCTTTATATAAGGCCCATAACTTATTAATTTGTTGAGTTGTGTGAGGGCTTGATTTCATTGGTATAATTTTGAGGTAAATAACACTTTTTGATTTCTTTTTATTAAGTTTTTTCGGTGACTTAGAATAAATTATCAATTCTGCAGGTTCTTATGGATATGGGGGAGGTTTTCTCTTTTTTTTTTTTTTTGCAATTTTTGTTTTTCATTGAACATTTTATTTTCAATGGAAAAAAGTGTAACTTTTTTATTGGAATTTTTTTTATTTAATAAAAATTTTTTCACTTTTTTTTAACCACTTAATAGTCCCGCATGGGAACTATAACAAGCAATCTTTTGATTACTTCTAAAATACATTTCACTATCCCTATAGTGCATTGCATTTTAATGTCAGTGCTATACTGGCGTTACTGACAGAGAGGCGCAGTCTGCTGGAGAACACTCAAGGCCGGACTGAGGACTACACCAGATCCCAGCCTGCCTGTACACACATTGGCAGCTCGCAATCGCATTTACGGGGTGCCGATGGGGGACAAAGGGAGTTGATGGACCTGACGTAAACTGATCATAACTGATGCTCAAAATAACTGATCTAATTTTTTTGTTTTTTTGTTTCCTGTTCTTCTGACGGATCAAAAAGAATGGAAAGCTAAACGGAGATGTTATCTCAGCCTTACTTTGCTTGTTTGTGGGAATTTTTCTCAGAAATGAATAGTGTGCAGCCTCTTTCCTAAATTAATTCTCCAATGAAAAGTTAAACTGATTTACATTTTATCATTTTATATCTATTTCTGTTTCTCATCATTGCATAGAATCAGAGCTTCGTTCTGTGTATCTGTATCTGTGCACAATGTTTATCTTCAGTTCTGAGAAATTCTGTGACTCTTGAGTGCCTCCTACAGGATGTTTTGCGGTTTGTCCAAGTAACTACAGTGCATTTTTGTGGCAGCGATCAGAACAAAAACTGTTAAAGCATTATGTATTAGGACATATTCACAGACAGTGGTCCTGCGGTTTCAAGGTAAAATGTCACAGTTTGGCCTCAGTGTTAAGAGAACAAAGTCGCATTGCCAAACCATGACATGACACCTACATCACAGTTTACGCCTTGGCTTCATGCACACAACCTTAATATGGTAGTTTGTACAGAACAATATTGTACAACACTGCATTCCAGGGCTGTGGAGTTGAAGTCGGTGTCCATTTTGGTGGAGTGGAGTCGGCATAAAATGGACCGACTCCTAAAATATATAATAAATTGGTACACTTAGTTCAATGTAATATATGCTGAATATATTTTCATAAGAATTTGAGAACATGATGAAATGTCCTATAAATGTCTGTTCTATTCCTGAACTAAGGATCTAGGCTTTCAGTTGAGATGACTGTGTGCTGCCCTTTATGTAGATGCTCAGAAGTGAAGCTCCTCTGCTACAGAGCAGAGGAAAAAGGCACTGGGAAGGAATGGCTGTACTCATCTCAGAGCTACTAGAGACAACAGGATTAAAGAGGTTTTCTCACTAGTTACAAAGAAGACATTTTCTAAATACATTGGTCAGTAGATTTTACTTTAATCATGAACTATAGACAGTTCAGCAGGTCTCTCACTGTACACGGGTTTCTATGATAACCTGCAGACCAGAAAGACTTTTATCTCATTGGCTGAGAGCAGGATTGACCTCACCCTACGGAATGATGGGACTGAGCTCAGAGTGAGATTACCTGCAGTAAGCAAAATGTGTTGTGATTACTGAAAAGGATGGCTTTACCTGTAATTGTGTTAGAGATCGCAATCTTCTGCTCTGTCAGAGTAAGATAATATATGCTAATAACTGCTGGAGACCCCCTTCCCCCCATCCTCATAGCCTGAGGAGACAGAGTGAGTGCAAACTGCCTGTCAGCCAGTGAATCAACCTGCTGAGAAAACCCCTTTTAAGGCAAGTACTAGTATATCTAAACTTTCAATAAACTGTGCATAAATCACTTGTCCAGTGCATGTTCTGTCTGTATGCTTTATGTTTTAGTTTGCTTTTCCTCTGATGTAAAACACCTAGGGCCTTATGTATGAAAACTGTCTAGGTGTAGAAGTTTCTTTGTTGCCCATAGAAATCAATCAGAGCTCCCCTTTCATTTCATATAATGCTCTGGAGAAATGAAAGGAGAGCTCTGATTGGTTGCTATGGGAAACAAAGAAAGTTTTAGACCTAGACAGTTTTCATACATCAGGCTCTTAGTGAGCTGTACCCAGAGAAAAGCCTGATACTGGAAGTTCAACGTAAAGATATCAGTAAAACATATATTACAAACCCTTTTTGTCATGACATATCTGTACTATTGATGTTTGTTTAAAGTTATCACTTAAACATGCGCCATGTATGAGGGAGTCAGAGTAGGGGAAATTGAGGAGTTGGAGTTGGAGTCGGGGCTTTGGCTTACCCTGCTGCATTCAGAAGTGTTCCTGGAATATAGTTATTATGGATCCAAATACTGGTTGTTTCCATAACTCTCGGGATGTACAGAAAGTGATTAGATTTGTTTTTTCCTTCAATCTCAAGCTGAATGAGAAACTGCTTATGTTCCCCTTACTGAAGTCACTATTGAACTACGTTTCTTAGAATTCCTGGTGTTTGAACTAGTTTAAAGGGAATGTGCCATCAGAAAATTATTTAACCCTCAGATTTTCCATTTTTGCATTTTCGTTTTTCTCTCCCTGCCTTCCCAGAGCCGTAACTTTATTTTTCCATTCACATAGCCGTATGAGGGCTCGATTTTTTTCAGGACAAGTTGTACTTTCTAATGGCACCATTTAATATTGCATGTGATGTAGTTGTAGAGCTGGAAAAAAAAATTCAAATTGGGTGGAATTCTGCCGCAGTTTTATGTTTTTTTGGTTTTATTTACGTCATTCCCTAAGTGGTAAAATTGAGCTGTTACCTTCATTCTCCAGGTCAGCGTGATTGAAACAATACCACACTTGTATAATTTTTTTGTGCTTTAATCCTGAAATAAATGAAAAACTTTGTAAAAGTGTTTATTTTTTTCTTTTCATCATCATATTCTGATCCCTATTACTTTTTTGTAGTTGTGTGTATGGACCCGTATGAGGACTCATTTTTTGTGGAGTGATCTCTACGTTTTAGTTATACCATTTTGAAGTGTGTGTGACGTTTTTGATCACTTCTTATTCCGTTTTTTGGGGGAGGTGAAGAGACAAAAAAATGGCAATTTGGCCATTTAGAATCTTTTTTTCCTTTGCGCCATTTGCTGTATGGGATAAATATTGTTATATTTTAATAACATGGGAATTTTTGGATGCCACAATGCCTGTTTTATTTTGATGTTGGGAAAAGGGAGGCGATTTGAAATTTTATATATTTTTTAATATTTTTAAAAAGTGTTTTTTTTTTTTTTTTTTACTTTTTTTTTTTATAGTCACCCTAGTTTACTATAATTAGCAATCATTAGATTCCCAATTGTGTTCTGTCATGGGTATATATCCATCACAGAACATAGCATTCACTATATACCAATACAGTGCTGCCACCTGCTGGCTTGTATTTCTATCTACCAGTGATGGGTATCTGAAATATTACAGCTTGGGCTACTTTCACACTTGCGCTAGCAGTGTCCAGCAGGGGAATAGCCTGCTGGATCCGTACCAACACTAGCCCATGTGTACCGCTGGAAGTCCGCTGCTGCCCCATTCACTATAATGGGGACAGAACATGCGAGAGGCGGCTGGACAAAAACTACAGCACACACGGTTGTGTGAATGAGCCCTTATTAACTGCCAAAGTGTTCATTTATTAATCCAGCCAGGTGCACGCTATGTACAAATGGATGCAACATTTTGGGTTTACCTTAAAAGCCCTTTTTCAAGCCTGGCCATCTGCACACTTGCCTCTTGATGTGGAGCCAAATCGTAAAAACCCATTTACGACAGATGTCAGCGCCTTTCTTTTTATTATATATTGCTCTCAGACAGGGCAGAAATCAACTAAAAGATCCCCTTTAAGTGTATACATACCAAAAAAACTGATTCTGTGATGAACTAACCAGCTTGTTCATGTATTTCCAGAACAATGGCATCAAGACATCCAAGTACAATATCCTCACGTTCTTGCCTATCAATTTATTTGAACAGTTCCAGCGGGTTGCCAATGCATATTTTCTATTCCTCCTCATACTACAGGTACGTATGGCCAATATTACATCTCCTTTTCAGGTTTACCTAGTGACTTGTAAAGATGATAAGCTGAGTGTTAGCTGAATATTTGTCACACTGTTATACCCTAATGTGCAGTTTAGTTGTAGTAGATCCTTTTTACTCACTTACTGAGTTTTCCACAGTCTTTTTTTATTTTGGTTGGTAGCATCAAAATTGTTCATCAGAGGGATAGAAACAGGGGCAGATACAAGAGGGCTTGCCACTGCCTGTATGTCTTTTGATATCCTATATTTATTTTATAGGTTTGGATACTTGCTATCAGGACAGTTTAAAGGAGTTGTCCCAAGTTATATAAAAACCCCTGTAAACTGCCTAAAATAACAAATGAATGTTCTCTGGTCCTCACCGCTGCTCTTTGTTTTCCTGGCTTCAGCGGTGACGTTCGGTGCACAGAGGTCACCACTGCACCCAATCATTGGCTTCAGCAGAGAAGTCCCATGCACGGCTGTAGCCAGCAATTAGCTGCAGCGTTGACCTGTGCACAGTATGTCAGCAGCGGGAGGACCCGGAGCACAGTGCTCGAAGAAACATGGAAGAAGTTGGGTAAGTATCCATTCCGTTGTTATTTTAGGCCACTTACAGGGGTTGCCAGAGTTTAGAGGTTTTACGGGTTCAGTATATTGACAGTGTATTCTCAGTATAAACTCTCAATTTTAGACTGGTGGGGTATCCTCTTTATTGTTTAAATAGGGCCATCTACCTGCACATCATCTACTTGGTAGTTGTTCACTTGAATAGGACAGAACTGCAGTATTCTGCAACTAAGGCTATTAAAGAAAGTCTGTCAACTAGAAATTCACTGCCAAACTAGTAGCAATGTAGGGCTAGGTCCACTGCATGCAATGATACCTTTCACTTAGCGATCTGCGGCTTTATTCTGGAGAAAAGATGTTTTTAATCCATATGCAGGCGAGCAGTTAAGTGCATAGGATGGCCAAAGGTCCGGTGATAGGCGGGACAGTACTGTTTTCTGACTCTCTGTCCTCAGTCCAGTGTAGGACCGGACGGACAAGGGGTGCCCTCCTTTTCACTGGCTCATGCTCCGACAACTGCATTGTGCTGTCTGTGCATGAGCTGCTGGCACAAACTGCACCCCCTACCCCCCGAATCTCACCCACCGTTCTTCCAGTCATTTTTTTTTCTTTTTCGGCAGCGGGGTGTGGCCTAGTGAAATCGGGGATGTGGTCGGTTTGCCCGACTTTTGGGGGTAAACTTAGTGGCCACCCTATAAGTGCACCAAGGGCAGTCCCATGCCATTCTATCCAAGCTTGCTCCTCCTGCTTACTCCTCTATAGCCAGGTTCCTGCATAGTCACCTTATCCAGAGGATAGGGAGAGGCTGGCTTAGGAAGTTGGAGGAGCAAAGCTGCACAGAATGGCTTGGTCCTGCCCTTGGTGCACTTTACTGCTCATTTGCATATGGATTAAAAGTAGCTTTTCTCCAGAATGACGCAACAGATCACTAAGTGAAATGTATCATTACATTCAGCTAAGCTAGCCCTAGAAGGAATTGTGCCTGGTCTAACAGTGAATTTCATGGTCACAGTTTCCCTCTAAGTAGACAGTGTGCTGGAAAAACCCTAGTGAAAAAACAGTATACAATCAGTACATTAATTACGTAGTTCCATATCATGCACACAGCTGTATTTTTTCACATTTTTTGTGGATTGGATGCAGACCCCTTCATTTCATTGGAATGTTCTGTCCACATTCATATGTCCACATGTCCTTTCCGCAAAAAAAATCTAAAATGTCCTATTCTTGTCCAACCTCTGGGCAAGAATAGGCATTTTGACAATGGGACCTGCAGAAATTGCGGGATGCCTTCGCCTTTTGCAGACCACAAAATATATACGGTCATGTGCATGAGGCCTGAAGCTTATAGTAGGAGGGAAAGACTCCCCAAATTGTCTTTTTAGGAAGCAGTGAGAGATGTACAGTGTCTGCACGTCATCTATTAGAGAGAAAGGAGTCTCGTCTCGCACAATGATTTGTGTCCACTTGGGTAGCCTTACCTAACCAGGAATGTAATATAGACAAAACCATACTAGACTTCAGCTAGATGCAGTAATAAAAAGTATGAAGAGTAGTATGTGTTCAAAATAGATACTGGAGGAAGTAAATGATCTGTATCGCAATCTTTTAAAAGTATTCTAATTAATCCATCAAAATTTTCCCATTTTTCATATACAGTGTGTATGTGTCTGTATGAAAACCTAGCCCTTACACAGCTCTGTTGTCAGAATAGTAAAAAAAAAAGTTATAGTTGTCAGAATATGGCTGCACAAACCAATCCTTTTTTTGAAAAAAAGAAAATAACCTAGATTTTTTTTTAAAGTAGTAAAACCTAACAAAATATATAAAAAAATATTAATATTGTATCTCCATTATCATACTGATTTGCCGAATTAAGTAATATTTACTGTGCAGCGAATACCATAAAGACGAAGTCCTAAAAAGATTGCAGGTACTTTGCTGTTTTTTCCCCACTGTCGCTACCAATAAATTTTAACCCCTTAGTGAACCCCCTTACACCTTATTACAGCCACCCAGTCTAAGTGCAGCACAGGTCTTCTGTGCAGCGGAGAGTGGGGACTCAGCTCTAATATTAGACCCATTCTTTTGCTCTAATTGCCCAGCAGGTGCGCTGATCAGGGCCGTTTAACCCCTTACATGCTGCTGGCAATAGCAGCCATGGCATGCAAGCGGTTACAAAGGGAACAGACTTCCTCTGTCTCACATCGGCACCCTGCAAATAAGATTGCGAGGAGTCATTGTCAGTGCAGGCAGGCCAGGGCCTATGGAAGGCATAGCACTGACATTAAAAAACATTGTACTACAAGAATAGTGCATTGTATTTTAGAAGTGCTCAAAAGACCTAGTATAGTCCCCTTGTGGGACAATGAATGTCGGGGGGAAAAAAAAGCTAGAATTGCTGCTTTCTGATTTCCAATATTTGCCATTAAAAAAACATATTAAAAAGTGTTATGCACCCCAATATAATACCAATGAAAAATACAAGTTGCCCCACAAAAATCAAGCCCTAACACAACTCTATAGAAAGGGCGGTAGGGGGGGGGGATGTCTTGGGATGCGGCAATGCTTTAAAAGAAAAATGGGTTTTTATTGTGCAGGAGCAGGAAAACATTAAAACATTTATGTATTTGTTATCACTGTCATTGTACTGATGCAGAGAATAAAGTTATGTTATTTACACCACAAAATTTATAACGTAAAATCTTTTTTTTTTCCATCCCCTTCCCAGAAAGAGTCAATAAAAGTTAATCAGTAAGTTATGTGTACCCCAATATAGTGCCATAATAAAGCGGATTAATATAAAAAGTTATAGCTTTTGGAAGAGATGAAAATAATAAAAAAAAATCACTTGGTCAGTAAGGCCCAAAACAGGTTGGTCACTAAAGGGTTAAGTTATAGAATTCACCTGATATGCCGTTAAAAAATACAGTTTCCCTGCGTAAAACAAGCCTTCGTACGACTTTATCAATGGAAAATTTAAAAAGTTATGGCTTTTGAAATGCATAGATAAAACAAAATGTTGAGCCAACAGGTAGGTTGCTTAAGGGGTTAATAAAAGATATAGTCAGGGAAGAGTAAACCAAGTTTTCATAGCTCATAATAATGAGAGTGGAATGGCTTTTTGGATTGCCATGAAATAAAATGGCTAAATTGTATTTTCTGTACCTTTTTTTGTGCCTTATTTCCCTCGATTACCAAATTTTTCTCCAGGATTGTGTGATCAAAAAATAAAACAAGCAATGCCACAAAAGTACCGCATCCCGTAAAACCACTGTCACTGCTACTTTCACACCAGCGTTTTTGCTGGATGCTTCATGGATCAGCAAAGACGCTTCCGTCATAATACAACCGCCTGCATCCGTTATGAATGGATCCAGTTGTATTATCTTTAAAATAGCCATGACTGATCCGTCATGAACTCCACTGAAAGTCAAAGGGGGACAGATCAGTTTTCTATTGTGTCCGAGAAAATGGATCCATCCCCATTGACTTACATTGGGATCCGTCTTGCTCCGCACCACATCGCAGACAAAAAAAACGTTGCTTGCATTGTTATTCTGTCCGCGAACGGGACGCAACCAAACGGAACGAAATGAATTCTGGAGCATTTCGTTCAGTTTTGATTAAGTAATGTTCATGCGGTGGAAAATAATATAGCTGCTCTAATAGTGTGATGTGTATTCCTCATTGCAGCTGATCCCTGAAATCTCTTCCTTGTCATGGTTTACCACCATTGTGCCTTTAGTTCTTGTACTGACCATCACTGCCGTGAAGGATGCCACTGACGACTATGTAAGTGTTCTTTGTGAACTATCAGATTGTATCCATATGAATATGGTTCTCCTAAAAGATGTACAAAATAGCATGCGCTGTTCTGAGGGTCTATAATCTCTGACGTTTCTCAGTTGATTCATTTTATCTGTGAAGTGCACATACTGTATAATAATCTTTATTTATATAGCGCCAACATATTCCGCAGCGCTTTACACTTCAGGGGTTCTTGTACGGACAGTCATAAATAATATAGTAACAGACAAGTTAATAATTACAAGAGGAATGAGGGCCCTGCTCGTAAGAGCTTACAATCTATGAGGAGAGGGGAACACAAAAGGTAAAAGTGCTTGTTTTGTACGATAGTCCGGCCATGTTGGGAAAACGGGGGAGCAGATATAGAGCTGTAAGAGCCGGTCACCAGCTAATATATGAAGTTCTTCTGGGTGCGGTGGAGGATGAGGTTTAGGAAATGATTGATGGTCTATATTTGGAGAGGAGTTAGATCAGGGGATGTGATAGGCCACCCTAAAACGATGTGTTTTAAGGATCGCCTAAAACTGTGTATATTGTGATTTAACCTAATTTCTTGGGGTAAGTCACTCCAGAGAACCGGTGCAGCTCGAGAGAAGTCTTGGAGCTGGGAGTGAGATATCAGGTTTAGGTAGGTTAGTAGATGGAGAGAACACAAGAAGTTCAGTTTTTGAAAGATTCAGTTTCAGACAGAGAGGACATGATATTACAGACAGTCACTGGTGTTCTGTAATACAGCAGGGGTGAAGTTGGGGGAAGAAGTGTATAGTTGGGTGTCATCAGCATAGAGATGGTACTGGAAGCCAAATCTGCTGATGGTTTGTCCAGTTGGACGTAGTCTGTGTCAGTGACTGTGCAGAAAATTCAGCAAGGGAGTGTGTGCCTCTAATACTGCATAACTTTCCTTAATCAGTGCATCACATAAACCCTTTCAGAGCTACTAACGAAGAAGGATCAGGGCACCCCACAGAACTAGTGCCTGCTGGTGGGGTCACCCTGTTTGCTATCCAGCTCCTGAATGGATAATGAGGAAGGCGTTGATGCCATGTATGAATTGTGTGAATATGCAGTAGAATAACTGCAGAGATAAAAGTAATTGATCTTTCAGTATGCACACGCCATCCACTCTTATGTGCGGTGTGGAGAGCACTACTTAAGTTCTCCACTGGATGGCACTGTATGCATTGAATATGGTTTTGGGATAAATGGAGTTGGAAAGGGCAGCATGTGAAATACTGACGCGTAACCAGATTTTCTGGGCACATTTGTGTGTCACGACATTAGGCTGGATGTGTCACAAGAATGTCTTGAGTAAAAGGAAAATTCTTAAATTCGTTATGCAATGTGGATTATAGGGAAATGATATTTCAGCTCTGTAGCAAGGTCTAGTTCCCATTAGTCTTCAAATAGGAGCGTATTTCGTCTGGTTTTATGGATTACAAAATTTTACCGTTTGTGTGTTAATCTGTCCAACAATAAACTGTGCAGCAGAATGCTGTTCTCAAACCATTAATGCTTATTCTGTTGCCGTCTCACAGCTCTGATGTACATCGCTCGTAAAGAGAATATAATAATATTATAATATAATGTATTATAATACATTTAATATAATCCAGGACATATTACGACCATAAAAAATGTAGTCACTGCTGTGTGTTGACACTAGCCATAGCTGTACATAGCCGGGTTACACACAGACAAAACATTGTGATTCTCAGCCTGCAGTGTGCAGTTAGCATGCAGTTCCAGTTCAGCCTGGGACCGCTCATAGTGTCCTATGGCTGTCAGTATCGCTTCTATACTGATGACACATAAATGTATATGTCTGGTTCAGGTTTCACCTCCATACTATCCAGAATCCCACATTGTCTATCTGCTGTACCCTCCCCTCTCTCTTTCAAAAACAGAGTTTATCTCTCCCCTTTCTTACTCAGCTCTCCACAACAGACCACGGTCAGTGGCTTCGCGCTCTCCCAGATCCCACAAGTCCACTGCTTTGGGGTAACCTATGATTCTTCTCTGTCCCTCAAACCACACATCCGAGCCCTTTCCACCTCCTGCCACCTCCATCTCAAATACCGTATTGTTTGCATTATAAGATGCACCTGATGATAAGACGCACCAAGGTTTTAGAGGGAGAAATAGGAAAAAGAACAGAATGATATCGCAACAATGTAAACGTGAACAGCGGTCAACAGCAGCATTAAGAACCATTATTACTGTAATTAACAGATGAGGAGAGATTTTAATCTTAGTACAGTACTCCTCTAGTCATTAGGAAACTGTCCGAATTTATCAAACTCACTGGCTGTCAGGTATCACGCTCTTCGATCTCTTTATACAAGACACCATCATCCTTTACATGGGATGATGTACAAGCAGATTGTTGGGAGGAAAGCGTTCCTTCCTGACAATCTGCTGATCGCCGGCGCTCGCCACCAATCAGCGGTACATGCGGGCAGCAATGCAGTGCAGAGGAGAAGGAGGACTACTTTCCTCCTCTGCTATGGAAGAGATCCGTCCGGCAGCTGTGTAGTATGGATGTGTGGGCTGGTGGCATTCAGCGTCACTAAATGCTGAATTGCTGCTGTAGGTTTTCAGGAGCTCTGCCACTGGGTCTTTCACTAATCACTAGGGACCAGACTTCTGAGCAACCTGTTCCTCCTCACTGGGGAGTGCTGTACTCCGTCCCATAGACATTGAATGGAGTGGTATGGTGTATGTGTGACCTGCTCCATTCAAAATCACCCCCACTGCAGTCGTGCAGTAAGTAAGACTGAGGCAATCAGGACCCCATCATTTATACTTTCTAATTAAATAAAGGCACATTAATAGAGGACACTGCGCACACATGTCCTTGAATAGTTGAGCCACGATGAGGTGTGTGGAATAATCCATATTCCTTCTCTCTCCGCTTTTGCTCCCCACCTGAAAACCCTACCAGCTTGGACTAAGAAGGCCATTTACTAATCTGAAATATGCCTATATTGGGCGTATTTCAGGCACAGATGGCAGCTCAATGGTTAGTTGCGCCACTATCTGTGACTTTTCCCCACTCACCCCAGGTCTAAAATTGTGGGCGGGGAAGGGGATGGGCTGGCCGGCCCGTCTCATTCATCATTTTCTATGCCTGTTTTTTAGGCGTAGAAAATGGTCTAAATGTAAGACAGATAGGAAGCTGTTTTACATTTAGAACTGGCGCTGGATGTGCTAAAGTTATGGAGAGGCCGGCACCTCTTCATAACTCCGGCGCATCCACCGCCAGCTATGTGGCTTTATTAAGACTGGCATCTAAAATGCCAGTCTTTCTAAATGTGCCCCGAAGTCCTTGTACTCTATCCATTGCATGAGTTGCCACTGCAGAAAACAAAACACCCTGCATCTATAAATGCAAACCATCAGTAAAAGGGATTTTTTTCTTGAACCTCATAGGAGTTTCAATGACATAATTTTGAATGGTATGATTTCTAAATATTAAAAGCAAATTAGGTTTTTTGAAATATTAACTTGTTTTTATCTTACCGTACATTAAGTCTTTTCTATTGTAAATTGACAGTTTCGTCACAAGACTGATAATCAAGTGAACAATCGTCAGTCGCAAGTTCTTCTTGGTGACAGGTAAGCCAGCACTCCTGCTTCTCAAGTTTCCTGATGTGAAAAGGTTTATCAACAGAATCACAACGTGCACAGCTACCTTGTGGCTTGTGAGTCCAGCCAATAACTTGTCAAGAGTTATCAGGTGGGCGAATAAATGGAGTATTTATCCTATTATTAAAGGGGATTTATTGTAATATTCACACCACCATACCGATATATCCGTCTGCAAACAACAAATCCACAAAATACAGATACCGCAAAAAAGACCAGAATAGGCCATGTTCTAGAAATTGTGAAACTGAAAAAGGGATCAAAATCACTGCAAGAATCACTGACATGTGCATGGCCCAATAGAAATTAATGGGCCAGTGTGCTATCTGCACAACACATGGAAAATACGGTCGTGTGCATGAGCCCTAAAAAGTATTCTATAGCAAGCAGCTATGGGTCTTTGACCATTTTTTATTGATCTGGTTGCAAACCTAAATAAATTCTATAAGAGCTTTTTGTTTCTAGTAAATATCATGTGTTATGTGTTTTGCTTTTTTTTTACTTGGAGGAAAAAAAAATAACCCAAAATTTTACGATGATTTGTGCAGGGATTATTGGATGTTCATATCACTACCTTTATGTTCGTTAGTAGAATTTCCTCTTATCTTCTTTATTTTATTGCCTGCTCCACTCCTAACTGAGAAATGTGAAAATTTGTCAACAGCATTGTATCAACTCTGATAAACATTTTTTGTTTTGAGGGAAATTTAAAGGGGTTGTCTGGGCTTTCACTATTGATGACCTGTCCTCAGGATAGGTCATCAATATCAGATTGGCGTGGGTCTGGCACCCTGCCGATCAGCTGTATGAAGACACGGCGCGCAGTGTGCACGTGCCGTCTCTCCTTCTTGCTGCTGCTTTGTCAGTCAGTAGCAGTGTACATGAAGGGAGAAGGGAGACTGCACGTGCACACTGCGAGCCGTCTCCTCATTCTGCCGACACGCCCGCCGATCTCATATTGATGACCTACCCTAAGCATAGGTCATCAGTAGTTAAATCCTGGGCAACCCCTTTCAATTGTGGGCCCCTATAGAAAGAGAACAGACTTTTGCAGAAATGGCCGCCAGCAACCTGTCCTAGAATGTAAGCAGTACTGGTTGCCTGCCTCCCGGTGCAGAGCTAGGGGAGGCAACCAGTTCTTCTAGCAGGAAGGTGAGGATCCGGGGCCTAGCTACACACTACACTGCTATATATTATAATGATGTGATCCTACCTATCATATGCTATCATGGCTGAGCAGCCCAACAGAAAAACTAACCAATATGTAGTATATCCAAGCGCAAGAGTGATGTGTGTAGTGAGTACTGTCCACCAACGCCCCCCACCCCGAGGCAGCTATGTAAATGGGAGCAATCAGTCCTGCTGACATTCTAGGACAGTTTGCGGGAAAAATAATTCAGAGAGAATCCCTTTAAATCTGTCCCATAGTGTTTAAAGGGGACCTTTTCATCAGGTTTATACTGCTCAAATATAGCAGCATGAAAACTGAATAAGATGACAGAGGTATGTTTTAAATAGCATTTCACAGCATTTCTGGAATACAGAGAAATGAATGGTGTGCAGGATGAAGGAAAATAGGAGGAGGAAAAGTCTTGTGTGCTTCCCCTGCCTGGCTTTATAGACAGACAGAGGCTTACCAGTCAAGCTCAGCTGGGCAGAGAGAAGCTCTGCAGGGCTCTTCTCCCTCTGCCCAGCCCATTGCTTGCTGACATGAAGATCTATGTTGTAATTTCATTATGCCCTTGGTTTGGGCTGCTGATGACCTGTTCCTTTAAACACTTTGTAGATAGAGTTTTATTTAATGAGTTTGTCAGAAAGTACTCGCAAAGTATTCTTCTGACTGATACCATTGACATTTGCATAGGTTGTCCCTTGACCACAATGCTACCACCCAGTATATGTTTTTGTGGTGTATAGGAAAGAACTGCAGGCTATGCTATCCTATAAAGCATAATAAGGTATGATTGACATATATCAGCCTGGCAGATGATTTAAAGGTAGTGCTTTTGACATTAATAAACTGCTGATGGCTTTGGTTATGGACTGAGGAGAGCAGAATAAGCTTTCAGTATGAGCTTTTCTCATCAGAAGAACTGGAAAATGATTTTTTCTGTTCTTGCAAGTGTCCAGGAGGTGGAGCTTCACTGTGAAGTGCCCTCTGCACTGAGCAGCCCATCCCGTCTTCTCTGAGTAACGTTTGTAGCATCCACCCAAGAGACCACTGCAGCTGTTAGGATAGTTTCACACTAGTGATGTTAGACCCGGCAGGCTCTTGTGGCAAGTTATAGCCTACCAGATCTCTCTGCAGTCCGGCATTGCTGGCTCTACTCACTATAATGGAGACCGGAGGAGATCTGGCTGCAACCTGACAATAATGCCGGGAATTGGCCAGGACGAAAACTGCTGCACATATTTTTGCCGGGTTGTGGCCAGATCTCCACCAGTCCCCATGATAGTGAAAGGGGTCCGGCGGGTATCTGGTAGTGTCCGGCTGTGCCGAATCCAGGTACCTCGTCAGGCTGCTCCCTGCCAGAATAGCCTGCTGGAGGTGTATAACACTAGTGTGAAACTAGCCTTACTCAGGGTAAAGTGGAGGGCTTGTGGAGTAGCTCAATGCAGAGAGCACTTCACAGTGAAGCCCCACCCTGGGCACTTGGAGGAGTGGAGAAAACTTCATATTCTCACAACCCCTGGTGACAAAAGCTTCACAAAATGTATGTTTATTCTGCTGCCCCAACCTCTACCTGTTGCTGTAAACAGTTTAGCATGATCAAAACTGCTGACAGACTCCCTTTAAGGACACTCTTCACCTGCCTGGCTCTTAGCATGCCAGGGCTATGGTCTGCATATGCGCCAGGAGTTTTTCCAGGAGCAATGTGTATACACCTTAATAGTCGCAGAGAATACATTTACTTTGGATCATTTTGTGTTTAAATAGCAGGTTTTTTGCTGTTTCCAAAATGTGCTTCAGCTTACTCTGTTCTTTTTATTCTCTTTCATTCCATGGAGGTTCAGGGTGTTCTTGCAGAAAGATATCTAAAAGAAGCCCCCGTTCTCCCAGCTTTCTTTCATCTGAACGTGGTCTACAAGTACAAAATGTCACCTGTGCTCAGTAACTGTAGTGCGCCGTGTGTACGGTATACTTATCTAAACCAACATGATCTGTCTCTAGCTGTTCGAAAGAAGCTGTTCACCAACTGTGCGCAGTTTTGTGCTGGGACATAATTATATAAATCAGTATTGAGAAACACATTTCAGAGTGTCAAAAAGCTGTTATCACTCACAGGCTAGCAGTGCGCGGTTCCAGTTTGGAATCATATACTAATCACATTCCTTATATTCCCATGAAGTTTGTACTAACAACCACTGTGGTGATTAATTCAATTCATAGAACATATTTTTCTATCAAGGGAAACTGAGTCAAAACCATCTTCTGATATGTCAGGCGTACATCTTAGAAGAAGAGTGAAATCTACCATCTCGGAGAACTACTCTTAGGCACGGCTGAGATTTTTATTGCTGGAAAAATGGAAACAATTTACTGAGGAATTGATCATATTATGAGGAGAAGTTTGGATAGTATTTTATTTTTTGAGAGCGCACAGGAGGTGTCTGAGTTAGTTGTTGGCCATTGCAACTGTGCTTTCCATCTAGTCAGTATATATATTCTGCTAATGATTCCAGCAAATTAGCTGCAGAGAATTTGCAATATCTTACAGGTTTCTTGAATAGAACAGCTTTTTGCCGCTGCTATGTACTGTGATACATAGAAGCTGTCGAAGTCAGTGCAAGATTAATAATAAAAACCCATTGCAAAATGTTTTTTGCCCAAAATATATCTAAATCAATAATTAAAAGTTAAATAGCTTTGGAGGTGTCGATAGCCTTTAAGAGCATGTATTTTTATTGGGATTTTTTTCTGAATGTCACTAGAAGTTGATGCTGCCATTTGTAATGTAAAATGTGGTTTGTTTTCAGATATGGAATTAAGAATAATTAAATCATAGTATTAAAAAGGTGATGTTGGAAAATGCAGAGGAATAAAACTTGATTAGGAGAAGCATAATTTCTCTGACTTTTCAATGTTTTTAAAGTGGTTAACGGGGAATTTGATATTGATGGCGTGTCCTCTGGATAGGTCATCAATGTCAGATCGGTGGGGGTTCTCGGCAAGTTAGAGAGGCTGCAGTACTCCATGAGCGCTTGGCTCTCTTCCTAGGGCATTGATGTCAACGTACATTGGTCTTGTTGTCTAGACTCTGCTAAGTCCCATTCACTTGAATGGGGCTGAGCTGCGGTACAAAGCACAACCGCTATACAGTGTATGATGCTGTGCTTGGTAAGCTATGAAGAGACCTCAGCGCTGTTCTCAGCTCTGGTGAATGTAGTGGCCTCTTCAAACAGGGATCTTGAGGGTGGGCCATCATTATCAAATTTCTGGATAACCCTTTTAACATCTAAGAAAGAAAAGAGCTACATCTAGAGTTGTAACACAAAGCATCTGACATCTTCCACTTCTGGCCTCTTCAAGTTCCATATTAAAGGATCACTCCAGTGGAAACTATAATTTCCCATGTGAATTCTCACCTCTCAATAATGATATATAATGTAAAATGTGCCTGTAACAATGCACAAAGTCGCTCAGTGTAAGCACCTAATGGGCATAGCCCTGTGTATACTGCTGCTTCCACTAGGCCTCCGCCAGGCCTCTTGGACCTGGCCCACAGATTTCATGGGCTGTATCGAAAGCAATCACACAAGTCATATTATTCTTATTCATATTTAGGTTTCAGACTCATGGTTGCTAAAGGCCTTGAGCTTTAGTGTACTGGGATGATATAAGAAAATTAGATCCCATGTGCCGTACCTCTCCTTCCATTAAGCATAATTTTAGTTTAGTTTCCTACAAGTTTGTTTCAGTGGCTGCTGGTGTACAGCATTCGCTAATTGGGTGCACGACATTTCCATTAAGTCTGTGGGCATTATCCATAATGCTTTTGAAATTCATTTGTAGTATTGAGCATCGTTCATTAACCTTATATAAATAAGTACAACTATATTGACTGTATGGATTTTCTTTTTGATTGCAACCATAAGACTCCAAAGTGAACTCTATAAGAACCTCAGCAAGTTTGAGCTTGATGTACTTTCCTGAACCAGATGTCTTGTATCTTAATTTCTACACTTTGCATATTTAGTCAAACCCTTTTGTACCTCAGATATGTATTAAAATGTATAATTAGCCAAATATGCAAACTAGCTCCAGGATGCCCACCATTGATTTATTGTTCTCCTCTTCTGTCTACATTTGATATTCACATCTGGCATTCTTGTTTATCAAATCTTTCTTGGCCTGATATTTTAGTTTTTTTTGCAGATGGATTTCACATTTTTTTCCTCCTCCCTACCTTAAAAATCATAGTTCTAACTGGAGTGAGATTTATATAACACCTGACATTTTTTAAAATCTGCTTTCTTGTAGATTAAAGAAAAAAAGTATTTGAAACATATTTTATCTAACTCTGTCCCCAGGATTTATTTAAATTATAAAAATAATAATAATTATTATAGTAAAAATAATAGTAGTAATAATGATAATAAAATGAACCAAACAAAATAGAGGGCTTGAATATTTTATGACCTTAGACTGGTATCAGACTCTTATGCCGTCAGAGCCCATTTGCATCCCTTTCTTCCCAGAATTCCAGAGGAGTATGTATGATCTGTAAGTCTCCACATGCTGATTAAGGCACTCTCTCCCCAAGGAGAGATAGTACCTACCAAAACAGTGTTTGAGGTAACGTATGAACTAGGCTGCTGCAGTGAATCTGCACCATACGTGGTGGGTACCTGCTGTATGATACAGCAGGCACCTGGCCGCAATTACATGGAACAGCAATCGTTCCGAACCCTGTGATTTAACCCCTCAGGTGCTGCAATCAACAGCGATTGGTGCACCTGTGAGGTAAGGCCGATGGGTGTGAGTCCCTCTGCCTACTGATCTGAGGCCCTGTTGTGAAAACACAGGGCTTCGATCGGTTACCATGGCTGCCTGAACACTTGTGAAGCCTTCCAGGCCTGCCATAGTAAGCTGCCTGTTGAGCTGTGCATGAAGCACAGCTCAGCAGGGACAGTGTCAGAATTCTGTTTACCCTACTAGATCTCTATTAGGGTGAATAGGACAAGAGATCAAAAGATCCCAGATTCTAGCCCCCCTAAGGGTAGTTAATAATACTTGTTAAATAAAAAGTAAAAAAAAAAGTAAAAAAGATTAAAATATTAAACGTTTAAATCGCCATCCTTTCCCAATTTTACCTATAAAAATATATTAACAATAAAAAATTAAACATATCAGGTATTGCCAAAAATGTCTGAACTATTAAAATATACAAAAAAAAATTCCTATGTGGTGAACGCCGCAACGAAAGAAATGAAAACACGATTCACCATTTTTTAGTCACCCCCCAAAATTAAATGAGTGATCAAAAAGTCGTACGTACCACAAAAATGGTGCCAATAAAAACTAGGTTTTTCATGCCAAAACCAAGCCCTTATACAGCTCTGTGGAGGAAAATATAAAAAAAAGTTATGGCTGTTGTGGAGCTGCAGAATAAGGACGTCATGTAGTTTGTGGCTTTTTTTTTTTCCAATTTAGGCCACTTTCACAATAGCGGCAGCACGGATCCGGCGGGTGAAGGGTGCCACTGGATCCGTGCTGCCGCAAGTACACGTGAGGAGCCAAAGCAGCGCTCCGGCCCCACACGTGTCACATACACCCACACACACACAACCACACACACATAGACATACACAGACATACTTACATGCTCCCAGCAGCTCCGCACAGCACAGGAGGAGGAGGACGGCGCGCACATAAGAAGATTCCCCACAGCGCCCTCTGCTGGAGGGAGAATCTTCCTATGTGCGCGCAGTCCTCCTCCTTCTGTGATGTGTGGAGCTGCTGGGAACATGTATGTATGTCTGTGTGTGTGTGTGTGTGTGTGTATGTATGTGTATGTGTCTGTCATGTGTGGTGTGCTGTGGGACGATCCGTCATGAACTCCATTTACTAAGTGTGTCACATTGAACGGATCCGTCCCTGTTGACTTGCATTGGGGGTCATGACGGATCCGTCTTGGTGTGGATGCCCAGGACGGAGAGCAAGCTGCAATGAATGGGGGCAAAACTAAAGCGTTTTTTTTCCGGTATTGAACCCCTATGACGGAACTCAATACCGGAAAAAGAAACCGCTAGTGTGAAAGTAGCCTTAAGCCCACAAAGAATTTTTTTCCCATTTTCCAAAAATGGACATGGTTAATTAAATGGTGCCCTTAAAAATTCAACTTATCCCTTAACAAATAAGCCATCATATGGCTATATGAACGGAAAATTAAAAAAAAGAACATGGGGGGGGGGGACGAAAATGTAAAACCAAAAATGGGCCCGACACTTAAGGGGTTAAAAAAAAGGTAACATGCTGGAGTTCTTGGTGCTTTTTGTGAGTCTTTCCACATCACCATCTCTAAAGGGGGATAATGCCATGAAGAAAACACTAGTGAGCAAACACATGCACAAATGCAGCAAAAAAGCAGGCCAAAAAAAAAAAACTTCTGCATTTATCCTGACATTTTTTTTAATAGTTAAAATAACACCAGACAAAATTTGTTTGTAGAGAACCTAATGCTACTTTTATCATTTTACAATCCTCAACATTAAAATTGCAACACCAAGAAGTAAAAGTTGGAATTCAGGGAAATAACAGGATCGATACACATGTTAATGATATGCAAATGAAGGAAAATGTGCCCCCCGCCCACATGCCACAGGACTTAGGCTCTTGAAAATTTGTATCATCTGCCAATCTTAGTGACACCTGCTACTTCCTCGCTTTGCATAACCTTACAGTTTGTCCTCCTTGGTGTTGCAATTACAGTATTGAGGATTGTAGTTCAAAACTTTTTTTTAATTAAATGTTCAAGTAAAAAAGGTAGCACAATCCACCATCACATAATCCCCTCTTAGGAGGAAGCATCTTAAAGGAAAAGATTAACTATAATTAAAATGTTCTCAAAATATAGAATCACTGATGGCCCATGTCCACTGCTGTCCTGCTGCTATTTGTGAATGTGCATGGTGCCGTATCACTTACCCAGCTTCTTGCTCTGCTGTGCAGGTGGACTAGACACATTTGCCCTCCCCTTCCAACTAGCAGTGGGACTGCACACCGTCCCATGTGGATCCTCCTGCAGGTTGTGGCCTTTTATTACATGAGATTTCCCACTTGTCTGTTTCTAAGCCTAGGGTGCATGCACGCCCTCTTCTCCAGCCAGTGGCTGGTCACCTCTGGGTATTTAAGGCATTGCCCCCTAGGGGAGAATTTCTGAGCTTTAGGTTATCTAACTTGCTCGTCAAATGAAATGTGTGATGTTTGTCTCGCAGTTTACTGACCCTATGCTGCATGACCTAACCTTGGCCAGTTTACCATATTGACCCTTTGCTGACTGCCCTGATTCAGTTTCACAGATTTGTATAAACTCAGCCTGTTTCCTGACTACGAGCATTTCCTAACCCTTTTGTGCCTTGCACCAGTGTCTCTGACCCTGATGGGTCATCAACCAATCACATCAGGATTATTCCAAGAGGTATCAGCCTGGTGGCTCCCCTGCAGTGAAGTCCAGATCCCTGTATAAAGGTTAAATGGCTAATCCAGGGGACTGCCAGGATAACGCCCTTTGGTCTATCCCGAAGTCAAACCAGTTGGTTGGTGCAGTAGTTCCACACCGACTGTGCGTTACACCAAAAAAAATAACAAAGTAGAGAATCCAGTATGTAAATAAGCATCCAAGTTAGTTTCAGAAAAAAAGACTAGAGGCATTATTTATGTCCAAATTAAATATTCCCAACCTTTGCTGCTAATACAGTCTATCTAGGACTGCCAGGAGAGCAAATACGGATCCATAGAATTTGATTGGAGAGCTGACATTTTTCATATATCATCATCCTGTTCATTTTCTCCTTAACAGACTGAAAACAAAGAGCCTAGAATTTCTATCTGGCCGCAATTTATATTCTAGCTGCCATACAGATGTGTTTGGCAAGTTTATTTTGTTGATTGCACCAACCAGAGGGTTTATCACCTAAAAGTTAAACAGAAGGTGACCTTTGCCAATCTTTCTCAATAATCTCAAGATGAGCTAACCAAACTACAAACATTTGACCAGAATCTTGCAACAACCTGCCAAAACCATCAGCACATGAGAACCTGTCTCCTGGCTGCTCCAGAAGCACAATGGAGAAGAGTCTCAATGACAATAAATTAGCACCAGAATTTTTATAGATTTCTCTGCAGTTGAGACTTTGTGCCCTTAGAAATAGTGGTGCCACAATGTCATTAGCAAGCACGGAAAGTGAAATCCCAAGTTTTTGTTCCCATTGAAGCATACATTTGAGCTTAGATTCCTGAGGAGGAGAATTGAAAACAGAAAATAAAGTTGATGTAGTCTCTGGGTAAAAGGACAAACAGAATAGAGAAAAACAGAACCTGTTCATTCATTAATCAAAAATACAAATCTAATAATCGGTCAGTGTCAATCTCGACCGAAAACCAACAGAACAGGGGAAGTACCACAATACATAATACTGTGGATCCAGAATCACCGAACCAGTCAAAGGCAGTCAGTGAAACCCAAGTTATTCAACCAGTATTGCAAGGGCTCACCCCCACTCATCTAGACAATACAATACAACCCTCAGCAAAGATCCCGAATATTGAGATACCAAAACCTGGACCTGGAAGACCAGTCCACAGAGGACTTCATGGATAGGTTTAGAACACTTAGATCTAGATACTTTGAATACAAAGCTAGATATCAAACTAAAGAACCAAACGAGGAGGAGGGAGACAAAAATGTTACTCTCAAGAATTTTATACCAAACCATATCAACGACATATTTATTATATGGGATGGCGGTGAAACATCTGCAATGCTCTTTAGCGAATCCCTCAACAGTACTGATTGGGGTATGTCAATCAGCCTCAATCACAGTAAAATATGATACGAACAAACGGGCCAATAACACAGCAAAACGAGGGAGCTTCAGATGTGGTTCAAATCAGTGCCTATGCTGCAAAAATATTGCACATAAGCGACTTTCACATCCAGTCGGAATGGAACAGTATACCCTATGACATGCCAATCCGACTATGTGATCTACTTGATTGAGTGTGCATGTGGCCTACAATATGTAGGCCGCACCACTCAACCGCTACATTGCTGCCTGAACCAACACAGGTACAACATACAGCGGCAATACCAGAAACATAGTTTATCAAGACACTGTGTGACGACGAACGACAAAAATAAACACCCCCTGAGAATAACTCGATACATTAACCCCATATGGGTTAAACGAAATGAATGAAACTATATTATGAGCACCTTTGAGTCCCCTAGAAAATAACTGTCTGGTTGACAGTATTAGCATATTCCAAGAGATATTACTATAATGCACGAATAATTATTCATCTATTATCTTCCTTTTGTCAAATGGGTGGTTCCTTTATACATAATAGCCATTTTAATAGGAGTATACACCTTTTTTGATATATTTTATTTGCCTTTCTCATATTATAGGGTATTTTAAACCCGTCCCATTAATTTAATTTGTCTTTCATCATACTCATATTTTATTTATTTATTCTTAGGGTATTTGTATACACAAATATTTAATTGACTTTTATTATAGAAGCCTCTTGGCCTATATATATATATATATATATATATATATATATATATATATTTAAGAATCCGTTTTTAACTATAGATTATATAAGATATTACCTAAAGTTATTGGCCCAAACACCTCTATAAGTAAATGTAACACTTAAAATGAGGCATAAAGAAACAAATTGGCCACAATGTACTATGACACACATATATATATATATATGTATATTTGTTGCTTTTGTAGCCGATTGCTAATTGTTAAAAGGGTTGTCCGAGTTATTTTTTTTTTCTGTTTAGTAGCATATTTATATGTTACTAACTTGTCCAGTAAAAAACTTTCCCATACACTTTGTGCTTCTAAGGCTGCTTGTTTGTCAGATTTCACTGAGGGTCACATGACCTGTGATGTCACCTTATCTCCCTGCTGTGTGATGTTTCGTGCACAAGCCTCAGGGATCAGATAACAGTCTTTACATGAGACGTCACTGGCCACGCCCCTCTGCTCTGCCGCTGCTGCTATCTGCTCTCTCCCTGGATTCCTTCAGATAAAACATTAACCCCTTCAGCCAGAACACACTGAGGGCTCAAGGCTTTACAACAGGATTTACACTGCAGACAGTGAGGAGACAAATGCTGGGAACAGGAGCTGACAGAGGAATTATATTGCACAAGAACAGGTAGGGGGAAGTTCCTGTGTGTATCAGCATTGTCATTGTACAGCTGGAACTTGTAGTCCTACACATACAACATGCTGCTGAGTATTCCAGCAGACATGTCACTCAGGGCAGCTCTTGTATTCACTCCCTTTGCAGAGCAGAAGAGCAGAAAGGGGGAAGGGCAGGGATTTTTATAACTGCAGGTAAACAAAGGCCAGAGGAGAACCAGGGAAATGAGGAAATCTAGATTTTTTTTTTGCCTAAAACTTTCTTAACTCGGTTATATATTGCTCCCCATCAGATTTACAGTGCTATATTTTTTTTTCATAACTCGGACAACCCCTTTAATGATATAAATAGAGGTATCTTCCCCCTTTCATTGCTCCGCAAATGTACGCTTGTATATGTTAGCGCTCAACATTTTGGGTGAGTGCCAGTAGTGTGACAGCTAAACCCTGGATACTTGCGCTTCCAGGGGGTCTCGATGTCAGCCTAATCCCCTGCCAAGTGTCCCTCTGATGTGAGCGCGAGGTGTCTTATTGAAATCAGCGCTAAATGACAGAGAGGCAGCGCTGAAACCCGTGGGGCTGAAGGATACAGGATTGCGCTGCTGTGTGTCTCTCACAGCAGACACGCCCCCCTCTATCCCCCCCAAGCGCTCGTCCTCCGGCGTGTCCAGCGCTGCTCTTATGTATATGCCAATGACTTAAAAGAGCGCATGAAGATCGCACTGTCACCTGTCAGTAAAGAAATCTCTGCCCAGAGGCATACCTCCAGGCGGCTTCTACGCTCCAGAAACTGCTATTTAAATGTTGTGTGTGTATGTATGTATCTAGTTGTGTGTATATTACTGTCCTGATGACGGGGGCACTTTGCCCCTGAAACGCGTTGACAAATAAAGTACCACTGCAATCAAGTATCACGACCTTGTCATCCCTCGGCAGCGCCTCTGAAAAGGGTTCAGCATTTTACTCTTTCAACTACCCTGGCTCAAAGGGGTGTTACCCCCTTTTTACCTGAAAATAGTGAAACATTTCAGCTCCTGAGGTAGTAGTGAGTGATTGAAGAAAATGGAAGATCCTGGTCACACAATAATGCTTCATGAGATGGGGATTGCATTTTTCCTAAAATTGCCTGTATTGTGATGGTCTCACTGGTTGTCTCACCTCAGAAATGGGGGCATATCGCTAGGATATGCCCCCAATGTCTGATAACAGGTGAGTAAATAATGTTTTATTTTAAGATTTTTTTAATTATCTCAGACAACTCCTTTAGTTCTGCCTATCCAGGACAGGAATGACAAATTCCACTGCAGCAAATCTTTATCGAGTTTATTTAGGAAATATGGATAATTATAACGCTATACGCAATCAAGGAGGAAATTATTATCTCCCACATTGGAATTGTTAATTAATTGGTTATCAGTTTACTAGATACACATGGATGTTTGAGTATATAAACATCAGACATGAGACAAATGGATTGTCAATACCTGACCTCTGTCTTCAACTTAACTTCTACTAGAATAGCTCCTCCTGTAATTGGTCAGATATCGCCAACTAATTATTTAACTGATCTAGAAACTGAATGTCTATTGAGTGCAGCAAAGTAAATATCTGGAGACCATATGGGCTTAAAACTCAAAATTTTAAAACAACATTCTTTGGCAAAATGAAATACAGAGGTCAATTTATTACATACATGTTACATTGAGCCAATAATGTGTGTTTGTGTGTGCTGTTGATGATAAAATAATGTGTACCCTTTTAACCCCTTAGTGACCACCAATACGCCTTTTTGTACGGTGGTCACTAAGGGGTCTTAGGCTGGGCCACTGCCTTTTTACGGTTGCCCAGTTTAAGCCCTGCACAGGTTTTCCCATGCTGTGGAGACTGTGGGGCTCAGTTGTTACATGAGAGTTGGCCTCCTGCTGTTTCGGCCCGGACCAGCAGAAGTGCCAGTCAAGGCTATTTAACCTTAAGCACAGTCAATAGCGCCCACAGCATGTAAGCAGTTACAAAGGGAGCGGACTCCACCTATCTCCCATCTGCACCCCTTGAATGAGATTGTAGGGTGGCAATGTCTGTGCACACAGGCTACAGCCTAATAAAGGCCTTTCTGGCCTTTCTCCAGTGTGTCCAAGCAGGCTGCATTAGTTATAGGTCTTGGGATGCGGCAATGGAAAAACATTTTCTTTTTTTACAAAAAGGTTTTTTATTGTGTGAAAGTAGTAAAATGTAAAAAAAAACCTGTATGTATGTTGTATCCTTGTAATCATACTGACCCAGAGAATAAAGTTATCATGTTATTTATGCCTAAAAATGAACACCGCAAAATTTATAACATAAAAAATCAGTGGCAGTATTGCTGTTTTTTCAAGTAAATCAGTTGATCAGTAGCTTAAAGGGAACCTGTCATCACCTTTATGGTGCCCATACTACTGGCATTATAAAGTAGAGACAGGTGAGTTGATTTCAGCAGTCAGTCATTTATAAGTAAAAAGTAAGTGGTTGCCGAGAACCAACATCACAAACATTGCAGACTGGACCTGGAAAAGAGTCCCTGCCCCCTGAGAAGAGTCATGGTTATTCATGAATTCCTGTCTCACCCTGCCCACCTGCTGATGATTGTCAGTCTTCTACCTAGTTTTCTCCCTTTCTTTCTAGGAGAGAACTGTCAATCATCAGCAGGTAGGTTGAGGAGAGCAGGAGATTAGGAATAACCATGACTCTTCTCAGGTAGATTTGACTCTTTTCAAGGCCTGAGCTGCAATGTTTATGATGCTGGTTTTCGGCACCCACTTACTATTAGCTCATGAGTGACACACCGATGAAATCGGCATGTCTGTCACTAATTTATGCTGCCCTCAGTGAGGTCAGCATAAAGTTGATGACAGGTTGCCTTTAAGTGTACCCCAAAATGGAACCATTAAAAATTATAACTTGTCCTGCCAAAAAACAAACCCTCATCCGGCTAAGTCGATGGAAAAATAAAAAATGATAGCTCTTGGAAGGCGACGATTGAAAAAAAAAAATAAAATGAATTGCTTAGTCATTAATTCCCAAAACAGGCTGGTTACTAGGGGGTTAAAGGGGTTATCCAATAGTACAAATACTCCCACAATGCTCAGGCCCCTCCTAGAGATGATACTCACCCGGCCCCCAGCACCTGCGTCCCTCCAGATCCCTGCACGACCACTGCCGAATCTCCCTGTGAACATCCAACGATGGGGGAAAGCAGCCAATAGCATCCCTAGCATCACCCGCAATGCCCCTTTTTAAAGGATTTTATTTATTTTTTTAAATTAATATTAGTACTGTCTGATGCAATAACTAATCACAACTTGCTCCTCATATTTTATTTGCATTGCATGGTACCTGCAATATGTTCTGCATGCAAAGCCAAAGGAGTTTCTTTACATGCCATTTTAAAGTTAAAGAACAATCCTTTTAAGTATATTGCCTACAACTTCCAAGCAATTGCTTCCTACTGCAGAGTGATATACTATGCATGCAGAGTGACTGCTAGGGATTACCTTTAACCACAATAAGGGCTCCAACAGGACTGACTTGATTGGAAGTAGAGTACTTATTAGTCATTCTGAATCCTGGGCAGCCACTTTCATGACATATCACTTACACTGGTTTGGGGCAGGTTGCTCAAGAAAAGTTGCAAAGCTCCAAGGAAATTCCTATTTTATTTATTTATGTTATGCACATCATATAGCGCTACTATATTCCACAGCGCTTTACAGACATTAGCATCACAATCTAAGTTCCCTATCAGTATGTCTGCAGTGTGGGAGGAAACCGACACAAACACGGGGGGAGAACATACAAACTCCATGCAGATGTTGTCCTTGATCAGACCTAGGACCACAGCACTGCAAGGCACCAGTGCTAACCACTGAGCCATTATGCTGCCATACCTATCTTTTGCTTCACATACAGTCCATCATTTGTGGCATGTAAAGCTAATGATCTATAGAAGGAACTTGCAGACAGGTATTCATTAAAACTTACAGCATGTGCTTGTAAATATACTGTATATGTATTTTTACCGTATGTATACTATGGTATGTATAATACAGGTTTTTTTAGTAGTAGTAATATGATCATTTTGTGGTTTCATATTCCGTACACATCTCCTTATTAAGAGGTTCATTTGTAAAACAGACAGGTCTGTGGTTTATATCATCCCACGTTGCAGCAGGACAGGTCACATTGACATTTGCTGCCTGTAGCTGTAGATTAGCAATCAAGCAAGTATTGAAAAAAAAGATTTTTTTTTCTTATTGGTTTTCCTTCCTACAAATTATTCATGGAAAAAAGTAATTTTGTTGATGAGCTATCTGAACCAGATCCGTTTGTGGTCGAAAAGTTGAAATCCTTAATCCAGGCAGAAAGCAGTCCCTGGTGTAGTGAGTGGCAGGGGCTTAATACGTAGACATTACATGAGTTTATAAAGCTGAATATTGAATTGTAAACATTTTATTGGCTCACATGATATGGAACTGACAGATAAATAACCAGACCACACAGCTACTTACCCGCACTGAAATAGCATTTGTTTAGAGTTAATTTTAGAGTTCAGGAAAGGACGACCATGTCTACAACTTGTGTTATCCCTGAACCAAGTCGGGGCATCCCAAGGCAGCTTAGACTGTAATAGCAATTTACATTTATCATGAAATATTTTCTGTGCTTTCCAAGTTACAAAATGTGTTTATCCAATACTGTTTTTTACTGATTCAGAGCTTACGCAAACAGGGTTTTATATGAGCGGGATGTCTTTCCGGGAAACACGTATGATAGAAAGCTTCAAGAATAAAGAAGTGAACGAATGGTACTGTTGGGAGGTAATATCATCCTCCAAGGGCTGTATACAGAATTCTGTGAAAGGGCTTGTTTGCAGTTATACTTGCACGGCTAATACATATATACAAATTGCACAAATTCATAAACACATACTGTACACCCATCCACACACTTACACATATTATGATACATGCACACACAAATACATATATTCATGCATACATGTATACTCTGTGACCCACACATACATACACACATGCATACATTCACATGCACACATTGTGACACATACACTTAAAGGGAATTCCCTTCTCAGACAATGGTGGCATTTTGCTAGGATATGTCCCTATTGTCTGATAGGACCCGTGCTTATCTCGTAAACGCAGCTGAAAATGAAGCTGCAAAAGTGATAGCCGGCATTGTCTGGTCCGGCCACCACCAAGCGTTCCTATCGGACCACCGTGAATAACTGCTGGGGATTTTTGGAATACCCATAGATATGAATGGGAGTGCACTGTGCTTGCGCAGCCACCGCTTCAATTCACTTCTATGGGGCCAACGGAAATAGCCGTGCCAACACTTGGCTGTTCTTGGTGGCACTATAGAAATGAATGGATGGCAGCCGCACATGCGTGGTGTGCCCTCCTTCACTTTACCAGCTGTGTTTATAACATAGATGTGGGTCCCACCTCTGGGACCCGCACCTATCAGACAATGGGGGCATATCCTAGCAATATGCCCTCATTGTCTGAGATGGGAAACCTCTTTTAACTTCTCTGTTGAATTTTTCTCTCAGAAGGGAAACTCTCCCCTCCTCCCATGAAATGTTCACCAGCAAATGGCAGATAGCGTCACATGTAGTGCATCAACACAGCCTGAGCCACAGAGATCAGCCAGGAGGAGTGAGGGCACAAAGGGGGGGTTTTAACTCCCATATCCTCCCTGCTGGATATCCACACCCCTGGCATCTCCTCATGCAGTCACTGCAGGGAACATTGGTCAATATATTAACTGTTTATGCAGCAAGTTGAAGGCATTGTTTGCATTTAACATGTATTGTGCATTGTACTGTACACAAATCTTTACTGTAGTCTTTCATGACTCACGCCATACATTATTTGAAAAACTTCTTTTTGTAATTTCATGCTTAACCACAACATAAGAGTATGCAAGGAGACGGTTGCATATATATGCAGAGGGGCCCAGAGGAGGACTTAGCAGTGGATGCATTTTACATAGTTACATAAGTTAAAAAAAAAAAAAAAATACACACGTTCATAAAGTTCAACCATTCTCATATGTTATACAGCGTTAATTGTTAGATTACATATTGAGCGCCAAAACTGAATCCCAAGATGTGGACTTATGAGGGATTTATAAAGGGGAGCAGGAGCTCTGTACAGTAGTAGAATTAGAATGTATTGGCTCCAGTGAGCTGAAGTTATTACTTTGCGAAGTCTCTCGAGACTCCATGTAATAACTAACCATTTCTCAAACTCAGGTTCGGTTCCAAGGTACCAC
Source organism: Rhinella marina (assembly GCA_900303285.1). NCBI lineage: Eukaryota > Metazoa > Chordata > Amphibia > Anura > Bufonidae > Rhinella > Rhinella marina. Next base: position 664,880 of record ONZH01021381.1, read on the forward strand.
AAATGTTTTTATTTTTTACAGTTTGCCATCTGTTAAACTTATATAAAAAACGTATATGTTAACGGATGACTGACGGACGACATACAGTGGCGTCCGTTCATCATACGTTCACGTACACTTTTTAAAAATTTTTTAACTGGACTCTGCAGGATAGGAAAGTGCGGTGTGCTACTGTTTTTTTTTTCCCCATGACGTGAACCCAGCCTAATCTGTACTTTCTGCATATTACATTTTGCAGAAGCATGTACAAGTGTCTGAGCATACAAGTCCATGACATAATGTAGCTTTTGACTGCTTTGGAGCCTCTCTTTTGAAGGTGGACTGACCAGCTATACTGGATTATGATGGTTACAAACTGTCAGACCGTATTCTCATTTTAGCTTTACTGCTTTCTGTGTGGTTTCTATAAAATAATTACAGTAAGCCTTAACCTAGTGTGAAATTTATGTTGGTAACATTGTGTAGATCGTCACCTTAAATAGACATTCAGGAAGGCTTTATCACATTGTGTGCTTTATTTAATCCTCCTTGCATTAAAGTGCAAAGTCTGGCTTTCTATTTCAGTATCTGTTTACTGCAAGCATTGTAAGCCTGCGATAAGTATAATCTGTCTCAGGGGCACGGTTCCCCTCTGTTTCCATACAGATTTTAATTCTTAAAGTTGTTTATTGTGACACTTTGTAAACTTAAGAAATCCTTTGATTTGAGAAGTTGGGACAGCAGTGCTCCTTGCTAAATATATGCTCCTCTGCAGATTTACTATTTTAAGATAATTTACATTGTACATAAGTGATGGTATGCCATGAACTAAAGATCATGTCACATTTGGTAGCTTTTCCTCCCATCCTGTCTACTGTGCATAGACCTGTCTACAGGGTGAGCCTGAGCATTTCAGGAAATGCAGTGCTGGTTCCCTATCAAGTGGATAGTTTCCAGGAACTCCGCAGTCAGTAGTTCACGTTTACTGAGACTGGCAGGGATAATGCCAATCTAAGTAAAGGTGTTAGTTAATACATTTCTCATTTTTACCTCTTTAATGGTAAAATTTTCCCTATTTCCTGCTGTTTATAAATCTGGCCTTAACAACATTACACTTTTTGTCACTTTTAAAATGTGATGAACAAGAATAGTCACAAATTTGTATTGTGTGGGAACCCTATAACCAAAATGTACAAGTTTTCTTATATGGGACTCTGAATCTCTATATCTCTTTCTTCCTGCAGGTTGCCACTAAGGGAGCTTATTGCATGCAGCTTTAAAGGGGTTGGCTGGTTTCCTATATTCATGACATATCCTTAGGATAGACAATAAAGCAATTGTGACCAGCGTCTTCCTTTTTGCAAGTTTATTTCGATCAATACATCAGACAAGGCAACATTTCGGCTTATACCAAGCCTTTCTCATGGCAGTTAACGTACAGGGTTACAGTCTGTTTAGAAAGGATTGCCAAAACCGTAGAGGGGGAGGGGTCTGCCTTTATGTAAAGTCCTGTTTAAAGCCCACACTCCGGGAAGATATAAGTAAGGGACATGAAGATGTGGAGTCACTGTGGGTAGAAATAAATGGAGCCAAAAACAATAATAAAATACTAATAGGACTTTATTATAAACCACCTAATATACCAGAGTCCACAGAAAATCTACTTCTAAACAAAATAGATGAGGCGGCAAATCATAATGAGGTCGTTATTATGGGGGATTTCAACTACCCAGATATAGACTGGGAAACTGAAACCTGTATATCTCATAAAGGAAACAGGTTCTTGGCAATAACCAAAGACAATTACCTTTCCCAACTGGTTCAGGACACGACTAGAGGGACGGCCATACTGGACTTAGTATTAACCAATAGACCTGACAGAACAACAGATGTGCAGGTTGGGGGACACCTGGGAAATAGTGACCATAAAATAATAACCTTCCAAAAATACCAAACTTCAAAAAAGCTAAATTTACCCAACTAAGAGAGGCCATAGGCCTAATTACAGATGTAGCAGTGCTAGCGATCACAGGAGAATCACGTGAGTGCAGAACAATATCGTAAATACAGTACGCATCTGATGATTTGTATGCTAATGCTATGCATTGTACGCTAATGCGTACGCATTTGTGCGCTAATGCGTACAAATTCCCCTAATTAGCGTACTTTTACTGCGAGTGAAAGTACTGAAAGAGGAGAAGTCGCGATTCGTTAGCAACGCTATGCAAAAACAGTGATCGTTAGTGCTGCTACATCTGTAACTGGGACAAAGTCCTCAAAAATAAAAATACAGCCACAAAATGGGATATTTTTAAAAGCATCCTAATATCTAATTGTGAGAGGTACATACTTTATGGGAATAAAAGGTTAAGGAACAAGAAAAAACCAATGTGGATAAATAGAACTGTAAAGAAAGCAATAAATGACAAAAAGAAAGCATTTAAATCACTAAAACAGGAGGGGAGCGAGGAAGCATTGAAAAACTATAAGGAAAAAAATAGAATATGTAAAAGACAAATAAAAGCAGCCAAACTAGAGACCGAGAGATTAATCGCCAAAGAGAGTAACCCTAAAATGTTCTTTAATTATATAAATGGTAAAAAGTATAAACCTGGAGGTGTCGGCCCCTTACAGAGTAATGAGGGGGCAGTTGCAGAGAGCGATGAGGAGAAAGCAAAGCTACTAAATATCTTTTTCTCCACTGTATTCACTGAGGAAAATAAATTGTCAGATGAAATGCAGAATATAAAAGTAAATTCCCCTTTAAAAGTGCCCTGTCTGACCCAGGAAGAAATAGAGCTTGGTCTTAAAAAGATTAAAATGGACAAATCGCCAGGACCGGATGGCATACACCCCCGTATCCTAAGAGAATTAAGTAATGTCATCGCCAGACCCTTATTTCTGATATTTAACGACTCTATACTGACAGGGAGTGTTCCACATGATTGGCGCATAGCAAATGTGGTGCCAATATTCAAAAAGGGTCCAAAAACAGCCCGGAAACTGTAGGACAGTAAGTTTAACATCTGTTGCGGGTAAACTGTTTGAAGGTTTTCTAAGAGATGCTATCTTGGAGAACCTCAATGAAAATAGGCAAATAACTCCATATCAGCATGGCTTCATGAGGGATCGGTCATGTTAAACCAATTTAATCAGTTTCTATGAGGAGGTAAGTTCTAGACTGGACCGCGGCAATTCAATGGATGTCGTATATCTGGACTTCTCCAAAGCATTTGAAACGGTACCACATAAAAGATTAGTATATAAAGTGAGAATGCTTGGCCTGGGAGAAAATGTCTGTATGTGGGTAAGTAACTGGCTCAGTGATAGAAAACAGAGGGTGGTTATTAATGGTACATACTCAGATTGGGTCACTGTCACTAGTGGGGTACCACAGGGGTCAGAATTGGGCCCTATTCTCTTCAATATATTTATTAATGATCTTGTAGAAGGCTTGCACAGTAAAATATCAACTTTTGCAGATGACACTAAACTGTGTAAAGTAATTAACACAGAAGAGGACAATACACTGCTACAGATGGATCTGGATAGATTGGAGGCTTGGGCAGAGAAGTGGCAGATGAGGTTTAACACTGACAAATGTAAGGTTATGCATATGGGAAGGAATAATGCAAGTCACCAGTACATACTAAATGGTAAAACATTGGGTAACTCTGACATGGAAAAGGAATTTTTGGAAAAACCTAGGAATTTTAGTGAACAGCAAACTAAGCTGTAGAAACCAGTGTCAGACAGCTGCTGCCAAGGCCAATAAGATAATGGGTTGCATCAAAAGAGGCATAGATGCCCGTGATGAGAACATAGTCCTGCCACTTTACAAATCACTAGTCAGACCACACATGGAGTACTGTGTACAGTTCTGGGCTCCTGTGAACAAGGCAGACATAGCAGAGCTGGAGACGGTTCAGAGGAGGGCAACTAAAGTAATAACTGGAATGGGTGGACTACAGTACCCAGAAAGATTATCAAAATTAGGGTTATTCACTTTAGAAAAAAAGACGACTGAGGGGAGATCTAATAACTATGTATAAATATATCAGGGGTCAGTACAGAGATCTCTCCCATCATCTATTTATCCCCAGGACATCCTCTGCGCCTGGAGGAAAGAAGGTTTGTACACAAACATAGAAGAGGATTCTTTACGGTAAGAGCAGTGAGACTATGGAACTCTGTGCCTGAGGAGGTGGTGATGGTAAGTTCACTAAAAGAGTTCAAGAGGGGCCTGGATGTATTTCTGGAGTGTAAAAATATTACAGGTTATAGTTACTAGAGATGGGTCGTTGATCCAGGGAGTTATTCTGATTGCCTGATTGGAGTCGGGAAGGAATTTTTTTCCCTAAAGTGAGGAGAATTTGCTTCTACCTCACAGGGTTTTTTTTGCCTTCCTCTGGATCACCTTGTAGGAAAACAGGCCGAACTGGATGGACAGATGTCTTTTTTTCGGCCTTATAAATTATGTTACTATGAAATAAACTTGCTAAAAGGAAGACGCTGGTCACAATTGCTTTATTTTCTACAGTTTGGAGAGGAAAGGAGCCTGACCGCTGGTAACCATGGATTGTTACTGCAAAGTGGGACTTTGGTGCTGTCCTTAAAAAGAATATTGGATATCCTTAGGATAGGTCATCAATATAAGTTCGATGGGGGTCCAATTCCTGGTACTCTCGATGATCAACAGTTTCAAGAGAATGAAGAGCTCATGTGAGTACCTCATTCTATTCACTGTTTACCTGCTCGCGGTGAACTTCACAGTGACTAGCAGGTGTAAATGCAGCGCTTCCGTCCCACTCACTTTAATGGGAGGGGGCAGTTACACTCCATCTGCTCCTTCCCATTGAAGTGAATGGGATAAAGGAGCTGCTGTTTCACCAATGAAGAGAATACAGCACTCACACAAGCGCAGCCTTCTCTTCAAACAGCTGATCGGCAGGAGAGCCAGTAGTCAGACCTGACCAATCTGATGTTGATGACTTCATCGTCATCAATATAGAAAACCACTTTAAGATTATTGTGAACTGTATAAATCTATATATGATGGTGGCCTTCAGGGTTAGGGAGAATTTTATAATTTATCATTTTATCAGGAAAAAGATACCTGTGAATCAGAAGTTGGAGCTACATTTTGGTAAGGATACTGACATGTTTCTGTTTTGTTGCTGTGACATCCATAGACTTTAGGCTGAGGGGATCTTCACTGCAGTGATGTTTATTTCATAGAAATATAAAGTTACTGGATGATGTCACTATTGATGCACTGACGTTGAGATGTAATCTTAAAACTTGGAAAACAGACCATGGAAAAATGTAATACATTTCAAGCTTTTACATAACGAGAGGACGTAATACTAAGAGAAACCCTACAATGTATAATGTTCAAATGGGCTTGTCTGTGGGATGCTGTATAAATTGTGTTGCATTTTATGTTATCTGTGTGATTCCCTCTCAGAGCTGTGCTCGTTGATTCAATCACTACTCCTGTGAATAGCTGAGAGTGCGTTCAGATGGGTGAGGCATGTATGGCAAGTAGAGATGAGCGAGCAGTGCTCGTTACGAGCACTGTAGCGCTCGGCTCCCGTGCGAACAAATGCCCGCAGGCATTGCAGATCCGTCCTCAGCTGCATGTAAGTCAATAGGGACGGATCCATTTGGTATGACACTCATACAAAACGGATCCGTCCCCACTGACTTTAAGACGGGTGAGGACGGAACCGTTTGGTATGAGTGTCATACCAAACGATCCGTCCCCATTGACTTACATGCAGCTGAGGACGGATCCGTTCGCTCATCTCTAATGTCAAGCTGTTTCTCAGAGCACTTCACCTTATCATGCACCGCTTTTAATTATTTTTTACCATTGTACGTCGTGTGTCACTAATAAAATGTCATATTTTGTGTTTTTGGGATTTACCCTACTGTATTATGTTGCGTGCCAGGATATTTCTCAGTGTGATGCCTGCCTGTGTTTTCTATTGCAGCTAAGCTTAGAGCAGTGGTGGTGAACCGTTTAGAGGCAGAGTGCCCAAACTGTAACCCAAAACCCGCTTATTTGTTGCACAGTGCCAACACGGCAGTTTACCCTGAATACTACAGTCCAGTATAGTATATCTTCCATGTACTTTATCATTTAGCTATAACAGCCTGCCTCCATTCAGTGCGCTGCCTGTGCTGTTCGTAGCGTGCCCTGCGCTGATAAATGGCAGGAAAAGTCTAAGGCATATTGGTACACCAAGGTGTGGGTGCCCCCTCTGGCACCTGTGCCATAGGTTCACCACCACTGCCTTAGAGTATATTCACACAGAGCAGATTTGTTCCAGAAATTTCTGTGATTGTACCATTCATCTAGAATCCATATGACACACATTTCTGCAAAACAAATCTGTGTGTGAGTACCTTTCGGGTTGTTTAGTACTGACTGTGGGATTTTCCTCTAATTCAGACTAATTAAACATTTCAGAAAGGAGCGTTAAAGCACTTTCTTGACTGTTATCCTTTCAGAATTAAAGGGAACCTGTCATCCATGTCATGCTGCCTCCTGAACTACTAGCAGCGTGAAATCCCAACAGGCTCCCTCATTACAATAAGCTACGAAGTCTTTCAGAGAAAACCGTTTTAGAAATGAGCTGGGCGGCTTCTTCATGTCCTGCTCAGCTTGATTTACAGGTCTCTCGCCATATGCAGTCAGACTGACCAGGGCACGCCAAGCACTGGTCTCTTCTCCTTGTGTCTAGACTCAATCCTGAAACTGTCTTATCTGAAGTGCCCCAGCAATGTGTGTAATGAAGAAGCCTGTTGACGTTACATGCCGCCCGTGGATTGGGCCCCATAAAATGGATGGCAGGTTCCCTTTAATTCTTATGTGTTTTAAACCGTGTGAAAAGCATTGTGCAAAATATTGTGTAATAAATGACCTAACTCTTGACATTTCGCTTTGCCATTGCTCCTACACTACATCTGCAGTGAACAATTTTTGACATTAATGTTTTCAGGATGCGCAGCTTTGGAACTATGCATGTGAAAAGGATCTTCAGACAATATCTAAAAATCACTATCGCTCATCAAGAGAAATAAACTTCTGAGCGATTCTTGACATTCTCAAACATTGTACAAGGGCTCGAAATAGTAATTTTGAAAGAATGTATGAAAATATTAGTGCGTGACATTTTCAGGATATTATTTTCAGAGTTTAATGGAAACAAGATCTCCCTTGTGTTGTACTGCTAGTGGCCCAGATTATTGTTCTAAAGGCCCTCTACAAACCCAATGTGGATTCCATTGAGTATTATTTGTGAGCATTTTGGGTGAAGTGTGTGGTTTTTATAACTGCCATATGATGTGAGGTACTAACCTGGCCTTAGATAAAACAAACTCCGATTAAATCCTTGGCTCGTGCGCTCACATATTGCTGATGCAAAGGTCTCTTCTAAGTTCTCACACCAGGGGTTTTGAGCATGAAATGATTATAGCTTGGACTGCACTGAAGGCACTAATAGTATTTGCTTCTTCTTTTTTTTTTTTTTTTTTTTTTTTTTTTTTTTTTGTTAAATCAATGTCTGATTAAATATGGTTTTCAATATGAGCTGATCTCTACACACTGCAGTCATTTCCCATTGTATTTGCCACAACTCTGCTGTGCGTGCCTTTCTTCGCTTCCTTAAAAGCCATAACAAGACTCCTCCCAGTGAATATGGCGGCCAATATCTCCCGTATAGTACAATGATTAATAATGTATTTTCTTCCCGAGCCTTATAGTTTATAATTTTTTTCCCCTAAGGTTGGTTGACCTGTTTCAAATATCTTTATACTAAGCATCATTCTATTAAGCTGTTTTGCTATTTTTGCAATTTATTTACAGGGCATAATGAACTGCATTTTAGGGGAAAATAGAACTGCATGCAGTGCATTGTTAACCTCAGCAGAACCCACAGAACCCCTTTATAAGTTAGTAGGGGCCGTCAGGCATGTCTGTCATGGATGGATATGTCGCAGTGTTGTGACTTCTGTTATAAAAAGATACAGTAACGGAAATGTGAACAGAACCTAAGTAAGGCTCCAATCTCCTGGATAAAGCTATCAGTGTAGCAGTGTTGCAGTTGATTTATACAAATCGTACATTATGGCACACATTTCTGGTGTCCCGTTCCTCTCTTCTATTTTTCAGTTACTCTACTACAGTTCTTTAACCCATGCACGGAAGAAAGGAGTGTAAACTTTACAGCAGGGATGCTCAATCTGCGGCCCTCCAGCTGTTGCAAAACTACAACTCCAAGTATGTCCTAATAGCTGTAGGCTGTCCAGGCATGCTGGGAGTTGTAGTCTTGCAACAGCTGGAGGGTTGCAGTTTGAGCACCCCTGCTTTAGAGGGAAACAAAGGTCACTTGTCGAAAAAAGGGAGAACTTTAACAGAATATGCTACCCTTTTTTTTTTTTTTTTAAATCAGGTAAATTTTATTAATGATAACAGTATACAGATTGCAGTACAGTATATCAATAATAGTTGCATAGAATATAAACATACAAGTGATTCATAAAATAATGCCGTAATTATAGCAATGTACATTATAATAAAAAGTTTTATAGCCTTTCACCCCAAAACCTCCCATACCAAACACCCCTAACCCTATTCCCCCAAACCCACATAACCTAATTCCTACCCCCCCATTACTGGGCAGCAACCAACTAAATCCTGACCGTCCATGGACAGTAGCGTAGAGATATAGGAATTAACAGGAAGAAGCCGAGTATAATAATATATATCCCTCCACCTCTGTTCTGTCAGAGTACCTACAGTTGTTACATCATGGTTCCACTATGGCGCTAAGCCTCCCAATTGTCCCCTAATACACTCCCTCACTAAAGAACCCGACGCCAGTCCAGGAATATCAAACCATCCATTCCAGATCGCCAAGAACTTGGCAGCACACTGTCTTTTCATCTAAATACCGTTCTCATGCCTCAAGATTATATTCATCCTGCTAATATATTCTTTTTTTAGTGGGTGCACATGTATCGATCCAATATTTCGCTATCAACACCCTTGCCTGGAATAGGAGTCTCTGGATACATATCTGGAGCTTAGTAGTAGTGTCCAATGAGTCCAACATACCCAGTATACATATACGTGGGTCCAGTGCCAACCTAACTTGAGTCACCTGGGATATCAGCGAAACAACGTCAGACCAGAATCTAGAAAGCCCAGGACATTCCCAAAGCATATGCAACAAGGATGCCCCGTCACTCTCGCATCTGGGACAACAGGAGTCCGATCTAAAACCTATTTTATGGAGAAACTCCGGAGTTCTATACACCCTATGTATCAAGAATAGTTGTGAGACTCTCTGGGCTTCACTAAGTGTTACTGTGGGCGTCAGGGCCAGAATCCCTTCCCACTGTTCCTTTGAAATGGTCCCAACCTTTCGTTCCCACTTATCCTTTATTGGCAGGCACCCCTGGTGCAGAGACTTATTCAGCAAGTGTCTGTAGAGCACAGAAATCAGACCTTTGGAGCCCCCTGGTTTAAGTAAGTGTTGGCACAAGTATGGAAATTCAGTGAAATCTGTGAGGGAGTTGGAATTCTGACTGCAATTGGTCGAATGGTTTGAACACCCCTTTAGAATGAACCTGGTATAGGAATTGTATACCTTTCCGTTCCCAAGGAGTAAATCCCTCCAGCCGGAAAAACTCTGGTAAATCCGGATTTCGCCATATGGGCGTATTCTCATAAATTCCTTGGATCTCATTTATTTCTTTATACTTGGACCAAGTTTTAGCAATCAATGACAGCGTGGGGTAAGCCTTAAACTTTTGTTGGAGTCCACCCAATTCAGCTATTACTATGGGTGCCCTATGCTTAATAATACACGACACTATTTACGCCGAGTGGTTCGCCCCAGTGTCCTGGCCCTACCTCTTCAAGTGCTGAAGCTGTGCAGCCAGAAAATACAGCCAAGGGTTCGGAATAGCAAGGCCGCTGTCTCCCTTACCCCTCTGCAGTGTTTCTAATCGTATTCTGGGCTGCTTTTTCTTCCATATCAGGGACCTAAATATACATTGTATTTTGTAGAATATTCACCGTGGCAACCAAACGGGCGAGTTGTGTAAAATATATAGCAGTTGAGGTAGCAAAATCATTTTAAGGAGATTACTCCTGCCAATGACTGACACAATGCCCAAATACTTGAAGCTCTGTTGCACCTGAAGTGGAAGGCATAAAGCAGCCAGCTCCGCTGGCACAGGGTCTAAAGGCAAGATCACCGACTTGTCCCAATTTATATGCAGCCCGGCATACCCCCCAAACTCAGTAATGATGTGCATAATAGGGACTATAGACCTCCCCAGGTCGCCAGTGTACAGGAGCATGTCGTCTGCATATACTGAGACTCTTTCCTCTCTCTGCCCCAAGGGAAATCCCTCCCAATTTGGAGAAGAGCGGAGGAGACACGCCAGCGGTTCGATTGCCACGGCGAACAGTAAGGGAGACAGAGGACACCCTTGTCTAGTGCCCCTATGTAGAGAGAATGAAGTAGATAGTAGCCCATTAGCTCTGATCCTAGCCACAGACATACAGTACAGAAGTTGAATCCATGACCTCCCATGAGTAGCCCTCATGACCTCCCACAGATAGTCCCACTCCACACTGTCGAAGGCCTTGGCCGCGTCTAGTGAAATTATGGCCCTACATCCACCCGTATCCAGTTGCCTCTGCATATTTAGGAAAAGTCTCCGGAGATTAAGAGAAGTGCTCCTACCAGGAATAAATTGATACAGATTGGTCGTCGTGGATTATTGAGGAAATCACTTCGATTAGCCAGTACTTTGGCCAAGATTTTGATGTCGGCAGACAATAAGGAAATGGGTCTGTAAGAGCCTACAAGAAGAATGTGCTACCCTTAATACAGCAACAACTGCACAAATGTACCACCCTGTAGTTAAAGGGACATTTAAAAAAAAAATCAATTGCATATGGAGCTGCCGTTGAAAATAAAATATACAATATTGTCATTCTGAAGTAGTCTGCACAGAGAGGTAAAACACTGTGATATGCAAGGATGCCTTGTTATTTTACTGCTGCTGTGAAGGAAAGATATGCTAGTGAAAAAGTAGGTTCGTAGAATTAGGATAACATCATGACTTCACTATTTTTATCTTCATAGACTTAGATAATGATGTCCACCGAAGAGCACTGCCCTTATCAGTGTAATGTGTGACGCTGTAAATGTTTCACTCATCCCCTTCCCTCTCTGGTGGCAGTGAATGATATTAGTGAGAAAGTCAAGCAAGGCTGTTAGGCTGGCTAAACAGCCAAAGTAAAGGCACCTTTACACTGCCCAATGCTCAGGCAGATTATTGCTAAGGAGCGCTCATTAGAGATAATTGGCCAGTTTAAAGGTGCCTCCAATTACCTTATGAACTAACAAAACACTATATTGGGTAATAGAATTGTTTCTGCGGTCACCTAAATTATCGTTTGTGGGTAGGAGAGTGTGATGTCTAAACAGCTATCTACTGCCCAGCAAAAATTATTCTGTACGGATATGAGCGAATGCATTACTTTTTGCTCCACCTCATACTGTGGAAGGGATTGCTGTATGTAAATGCAGCGGTCATCTCCACTGACGAGCAGCCGACTGTCTGCTCCATCGAGCAGTGTAAAGGGGAATTTAACTTTCAAGACCCATGATGGGAAGTAGAGTACATGAGATGATTTAAACAAATTATATTCATAGAACCACCCACCATTTTTTTGTAAAGGAGGAAAAAATAAAAGCAATGTGGATATGTATCAGTGTACCCCCAACTCAAATAAATTGCATCCAAACATCCCCAAGGCTACAATGCTGTGTGACCCCTGGGGAACCCATAACTACAGGTGGAGAACTTCTGCTTTCTTGCTATTAATATTAGTATTTTACCCAATCTTTACCCACTACCATCATCACAAATCAACATAGAAAAGTTCTAGAGCCTCAATCAAGGGACAATAATAGCTATCTAGACCCTCTCGAATGGTGTGTAAGCTCGGGTAAATTGTTCACAGAATGCCAATATTGTTACATATGGACCTAAAGCATTTCCCTGGTGACTAGGAAGATCCAGTAAGAACAGTTAAAGCTATTGCTTAGAATACATGACCTGACTAGCTGAAGTTGTGTTGTTTGGGCTGAGCTTTTTAACTATATAAATTAGTCTCCTTAAAAGGTATTGAAAAGTTTTATTCCGAAACACTATCAAAATATCATTATTTTGTCTAGTGAAAGCCATTGATTCATAAACAGATGGAGGGCTGCCTAGTGTAGAACTGAAGCACATTGTTATATTGTCTCCTGTGCCAGAGACCACACGCAGGCTTTTTTTTTTCATTGCATAAAGGTGCATTCGTAGTCACTTCCATATATTGTTATACTTTTCTTATTGATCACTGTGTTCCATGTAAATTTGTCAAGATTCTGCTGTGAAGGTCTTTACATACTGAAGTAATGTTTTTCTTTGCAGTACGTAATAACATGTCGTGCAACTTGTTAATGTTTACAGCTGGTCCCTTTTTCAAAAATGTAACTTTTCCATGTACCGAATTTGGCAGAATTTCCATGTACTGAGTTTGTTTTAGTAGAGCAGGAGGAACTATACTTTGGACTTTTGATCATAGTCTTATTCAATACAGAAAAGTCTGTCAGTCCATTATTTTTATTTTTAAAATTATTTTTATTGATTATATAGCGAGAAAATACAAATACTCTATTTACATTCTTGTCAATGATGGAAAAGAAAAAGCCCATCAACAAATCCATCAATTTGTCGAATATTAGCAAAAAACATTACCGGTATAAAATGTGGATTATTATAAACCAGTATATGCAATGACTTGAAAAAGCATACCCCTTGAACTTTTCCACCTTTTTCACATTACACCCACAAACTTAAAGGGATTTTCCGGGAGTTAACTACTGATGACCTATCCTCAGGAGATGAGATGTTCAGAGCCAGAGATATTTTCTTATAACCTGCTTTACACTTCTTCACAACTTTACCCCTGACCTGTCTGGTGTGTTCCTTGGTTTTCATGATGTTGTTTGATCACTAATGTTCTCTAACACACCTCTAAGGCCTTTACAGTACAGTTGTAGTTGTACTGAGAATAAATTACACACAGGTGGACTCTATTTAATAATTAGGTGACTTTTGAGGGCAATTAGTCACGCAGGATTTTATTTAAGGGTATCAGAGTACAGGGGACTGAATACAAATGCACACCACACTTTTCAGATTTTTATTTATTAAAAATTTAGAAAATCATGTATCATTTTCTTTTCATTTTGTACATATTTGTATTGGTCTATCACATAAAATCCCAATAAAATACATTTAAGTTTGTGGGTGTAACATGAAAAAAATGTGGAAAAGTTCAAAGAGATTATCCCATGATTAATTTAGAAAATACAAATTACACATTTTATAGTACATGGCAACCTCTCTGTAATGCATCATTCACACAGTCAGTGATTTCCATCAGTGATTGTGAGCCAAAGCTAGGTGCGGCTCTAAACACAGAACAGGTGCAGATCTTTCCCTTATACCTTATGTGTGTGGAGGCTCCAAGTCTGGTTTTGGCTCACAATCACTGATGGAAATTACTGACCAAAACACTGACGCGTGAATGAGGCTTAACAGAGCTAGAACCAGTGCTGTACCTCATTTGGATCTGGAGATCTCACCATATGTTGATCCAGTTGCTCTGATCATTTATTTCAAGCTGGCAGCTCAGAGGGTGTGTCCTTGCACAGGTGACATGTTCTATAACTCTCACAGCTTCTAGTAGAAGATATGACTGTTGACAGTTGAAGGATGAAACTGAGCATATGCTTCCACCTCGGCGAGATGGACAGACAGTTTTCCTCTTACTTACTTGATAAATTTCACGCAAATTATGCCAACACAAGAAAAACTGTCAAAACGTCTCCCGTCCCCCCTATATGAGCAGTGGGATCAGACTCATTTTATAATATTAAGAGGTAATAAAATTGCCAGTACACTAACCTGAAGACGATATGCAGCAGCACATGATCAAGAGTTCACAATAAAATACTTGTGCTGAAAATTTTCCAGGACAAGATGTACTTGGATTGATATAAAAAGCACTGCCTTCCACTCTGTGGCCAAATGATCTAGTAAATCAATATGTTGATTGTGCTGGGTATATTTAACAGTTGAATAAATATTTAGGACTTTTTCTAACATGAAAAGCCAGTGCAATGTAAAGGCACGTATACATTGATGAGCTTTGATCTTTCATGTCATGAAAATCAGAGATTTTGTATATATGGTTAAGAGGTTTTCTGGGAATAACATATTGATGGCCTATCCTCAGGATAGGTCATTAATATGAGATAGGTGTAGGTCCGAATCCTGGGACCCTCACCAATCGGCAGTATGAAGAGGCTGCAGTGCAGCTTAAGCACTTAGGCCTCTGGCCTATGGTGTCACGTTCATCTGTCACATGGCTTAGGTGCAGCTTATCCCCATTCAAGTGAAGTTACGATACCAAGCACAGTCGTATCAAATGTAGGGCACTGAGCTTGGTAAATTGCAAGGAGGCTGAGGTGCTCACAGGAGCTCCATTGAGTGTCAGGAGTTCTTCAAAAAGCTGATCATCAGGAATGCCAGGGTCGGACCCCACACCAATCTGATAATTAATGACCTATCCTGAGAATAGGTCATCAATATGTAAATTCCGGAGAACCCTTTAAAAAAAAAAAAAAAAAAGTGCTGAAAAAACATTTAGTATGAGGCAGCATCTAATAAAAACATATCTGTTAAAAATGTATATTAGAATTATAGTATGATAGGTTGAACTTTTTCATCAGATACCATTTTCTCACCTAATACATGGCAGAACTATTTGCATTATTGTGTTTTCTATCTTACCTACATAGCCGCTTTAATGGTTTCCATCAATGACGCAGTGCTTAGTGCCACATCTGTCGTATCTGTGACCAACGTTCTGTAACCAATGGGTTCTGTTGAGTTCCACTGTGGTGTCATTTTGATGGGAAAAACAGTGCTGTATGTGGTGCTATTCTTCCTTTCAAAAAATTCTGAATCTCAGATGAAATTTCCTATCAGAACCTTCTTCGCACTTGTGGAGTGAGCCTTACTTAATTTTATGTGGCATTACTAGATAAAGGAACTTGTCTAAGGGAGTCTTTCAAAGAAGTGTTCTGGGGTTTCATTGTATATGCTTTGAAATGAGTCTGTCAGCATTTTTGACCCCTCAAAACTGCTGACTACCAAGCTATGTAGGTAATAACCAAGAAATCAAATGTTCATGTTGTCAAGATTGCAAGTGCTCAGTGGGGGTTCCCTTCATGTGAAGTGCCCAAGGTGGACTGAACACTCCCCAGCCACTCTCCCTTGCTCTTCATGAGGGCTCTAGTGGCCTCCTGAATGTATATGAGAGCCATCGAGGGGAGTGGCTGGGGATAGTTTAGTGTAGAGAGCCCTGAGCAGAGGCATAGGTAGCGGGGGTGGCCCTCTGATGATGGGGGTCCCACCAAGTGCACAGCAGTGTTTCGTCTAGTGCCCCTGCTCAGGGCCACCTTAGCCTGCTCATCGCTGTGGCCCCGGACTTCAGATTAAAATGTGCCTGATCCGAATTCTAGGGATTCACACCCCAAAAACACACACAGTTTTCACTGTGTGCATTACTGGAGTGTGCGTTGACCCAAACTAGGAACAGGCACAAATCATAGTGTCCACTGAGAGCTAAGTCTTAAAGGGAACCTGTCATCAACTTTATGGTGACCTCACTGAGGGCAGCATAAAATAGTGACAGAAATGCTGATTTCAGCTGTGTGTCACTCATGAGCTAAAAGTAAGTGGTTGCTGAGAACCAGCATCATAATCATTACAGCCCAGGCCTTGAAAAAAGGCAAATCTACCTGAGAAGAGTCATGGTTATTCATAATCTCCTGCTCTCCCCGCCCATCTGCTGATGATTGACAGTTCTCTCCTAGAGAGAAAGGGAGAAAACTAGGTAGAAGACTGTCAATCATCAGCAGATGGGCAGGGAGAGCAGGAATTCATGAATAACCTGGACTCTTCTCAGGTGACCAGGACTCTTTTCCAGGCCTAGTCTGCAATGCATTGTGATGTTGGTTCTCGGCAACCACTTACTTTTAACTTAATAATGACAGACCGCTGAAATCAACTTACCTGTCTCTACTTTATTCTGCCATTAGTATGAGCAGCATAAAGTTGATAACGGGTTCCATGTAAAGGGCTACAGGTAATATCTACCACATTATTTGTACTCAGACACAGGCGGACTGGGAACTAAAAGTAGTCCTGGAAAAAATGGTAAAACTGGCCCTTTGTTGCAGGCGGGTCCAAATTGACAGAAGGATTAACACAATTAAGCAGGGACAACAGAAGTAGACAGGGCAGCAATACCATAGTGTAGCGCAACCAAATACCACAGTGCAGCACAATATACTGCCACCTGCGACACAATATTCAACTGTATAGCTGTCCTGTGGACGTCGATACAGTTGAATTCAGGATGGCACCTACGGCTGCTGGCTAGGTGCGCAAGAGAGAATCGGATCATCATGTACTAGGCTAGCAGCCGTGAGAAGGGCTTGGGTGCTCCCTCCTACTAGGCATCGGCCCACTGGGAAATTAACACTGTGTCATGTGTGGTTAAAACTAACTCGGCAGTAGTCTGGTGGTGGCTAATGAAGAAGACATATGTTATATAGCAGCATATACCGCACTCTTGTTCATTCGGAATGTAGTATAACTTCTGTGATTAGGCTGGGGATCCACACTCAGGTTTAGTTTAGTTTTTTTTGTCAACATTTTTGACGCTAGCTTTTGGTTTAAATCTGGTTTTGGCTTAAAAAAAGTTCAACAATAAACCTCGCCAAAACCTGAGTGGAAACCCAGTCTTACTGTGCCTCTGCAGTTGTGAACATGCGTTGTGAGGCCCCTCTGGGTTGGGGTCCCACTCAGATGTGTTCATGCTCCTCCCCCCCCCTTCCTCCCAGTGCTGAACCCCTAGTTACACCTCTGGCCCTGAGCACTGCACACAAAGAGAACGCCTCCTGGGCCCTTGCGATCACTGCACCAGGTGGAGCATAAAAACTAAAATACTATAGAATCAATAAGCCCAAATTTCATGGTATACATCCAGGAGAGGGAGGGTCGTATAGCTAAATGAAAATGCACACATTCAGTTCACATGTCTGCAAACTCTAAGCTTGCAAGTAACTGCTGAAACTGAATGGAATGGTATTTCATGGTACTGAACCAATGTTGTATGTGCAAAATATTCTTTATTCTGTACTTTTGGATTGTTTTGATACTCGGATGATAGTATGTGTCTATACTTAAAGGGGTTGTCTCACTTCAGTAAGTTGCATTTATTATGTAGAGAAAGTTAATACAAGCCACTTACTAATGTATTGTGATTGTCCATATTGCTTCCTTTGCTGGCTGGATTCATTTTTCTATCACATTGCACACTGCTTGTTTCCATGGTTACAGACCACCCTGCAATCCATCAGTGCTTGCACACTATAGGAAAAAGCACTGGCCTATGTGCGCTCCCATGGTCCCGGCCACTAGAGAGGCTGATGCTTTTTCCTATAGTGTGCAAGCACGACCACCACTGATGGATTGCAGGGTGGTCGTAACCATGGAAATGAGCAGTGTATAATGTTATAGAAAAAAAGAATCCGGCCAGCAAAGGAAGCAATACGGATAATAACAATACATTAGTAAGTGGCTTGTATTAACTTTCTCTACATAATAAATGCAACTTATTGAAGAGAGACAACCCCTTTAAGGTGCATTCACTTCCTGTGCTTCAGCAATCAGACGTGCCGTACCTTAGTTGGTATGATGAATGAACATGAAATAATAAACCAGTAAGCAAACTATAAGGCACAAAGCTTTCTGAAGTTCTGTGCTGTTTTCAATAACTAAAAAATATGTTTTAGTTAAATTTGGTTCTTGTGTAGAAATGATTTGGAAATATTCCTAAACAAATTGTTTGTATGGCTTTTTAGGAAGGAAGTTCATCTTGGTTTGCACTTTGTTCACCAATTTTATTTCCATGGCATCACATTAGTGAGCCAGCCGGAATGTCATGGTTTTACATCTTGACTGCTCGTGTTCCTTTGTTACATAATTACCGAGGCTTCAGGCTGATTGAAAATGGCAGCAGGAATTCTGTGAGACGAAATCAATTATTCTTTTCTATTTCTCTTTGTCTTCTACAGACTGCAAAATGAGAAGTGGATGAATGTAAGAGCGGGCGATATCATCAAACTGGAGAACAATCAGTTTGTGGTTGTAAGTAATATTTTCATTTTTATCACTATGTGTGTATAAGACTTTTCTTCATGTTGATTTAATGACTCCGTTAGGAGCCTAAAAGGGTTGTACAAAATAACACAGCATGGTGCACTGTTCTGTCTGGTAAAACACCGGCCTCATTGACACCTTTATAGTGGGTCGAGTCTTTTGGGTGCTATTTCGTTGTTCTGCTCCTAGGACAGACCAAATAATGGAAATCAATAACCGCAATCTGAACATAGCATTAGGTATAGGAAGATGAATTGCATCACAAAATTCTAGTCTTAAAGACAGTCATTGGGTTCACTAATGGAAGGGACTAAGTTATTCCCACACCACACCGAGCTAGTAGGTGTAAATAAGGTGCATCCCGCTGTTCAGAGGCAGCTGTTGTAAATTAGCTAAGGCACACCTAGCGCCGTACCCTCCGCTCCAACTACCTAAGTATATCTTTCAGATGTCCGTGTGCTGGTGCCAGATGTATTAAATGCCCATATGTTCCCTGAATCCAAATAAGAATTACAATGGATATTTCAAATAAAGTGCCAAATGATGATCATCTGTCTGAAGTTATGGAAACCTATTTTATCTTCTTTCATTATGCAAAGGCAGAAAAGGCTACAATGAATCCAGTGTGTGCGCAGAGTTTGTTTTTAATGCCTAAAATTGTAGAAAAAAATGCAGTATACTGAATCATACTAACAGGATATTAAAAAAAGCCTTATTTTATATTGCCATTCAAAAATCACCATCACAGGTTGTATTACAGGAGTTTCTTTACAACTCTGCCTGCAGTACTACATCATCACCTAAAGATGGCAGAAGTGTTATTCAGCAAAAATGATCAATCCCTTTAGATTGTTCCTCAATGTAAATGTTGTGAAGAGCACCCAAGAGATGATGTGTGCAGAACTCTGATATGTTCATTTATCTTCATTTTATATGTCTTGTGGGGCTTTTGTAACAAAAAAGATGATAGACAGTTCTCATGGATGTCATTTATCGGGCAAGGACACCTTCTTCCAGTGCTTCATGGTCCCGTTCTGATGCTCACATGCCCATTGTAGACACTTTTGGTGGTAGACATTGGTCAGCATGTCATTGTGATGGCTTGTGGGTACTCAGTTTCTCAGGCTACTTTCAGATATGCGATTTCCTTTCTGGTTTTGAGATCCAGCAGAGAATCTCAAAACTGGAGGAAAGTATTTCAATTTTGTCCCATTCATTGTCAATGGTAACAAAACTGAACAAACCGGAACAGAATGCATCTGAACGGAATAGATGAAGCCGGTTGTATTAAAGAGGACCTTTCACCACTCCTGACATGCCTGTTTTAATAGCTTCATGCATTCCCCATTTAATAACAATTCTGGAACATCTATTCTTATGTCTGTATGTTGTGCCATTCCTTTATTATTTGCACAAGAAGTTATGAATGAATTGCTATTTGCCTTCAAAAGGAACAGAGGGGAGGTGACCAGTTGGGGGGTGTGTCCCTGCACAGTCTGAGCATGGACAGCACTGATTGGTTAGAGTCAGTCAGTGCAGGTTCACATCCCCAACTGGTCACCTCCCCTCTGTTCCTTTACTGAAGGCAAATAGCAATTCATTCATAACTTCTAGTGCAAATAATAAAGGAATGGCACAACATACAGACATAAGAATAGATGTTCCAGAATTGTTATTACACGGGGAATGCATGGATCTATTAAAACAGGCATGTCAGGAGAGGTGAAAGGTCCTCTTTAAATCAAACTGTAGCATTTTCCTCCAGTTTCGAGATCCTCTGCCAGATCTCAAAACCGGAAAGGACATTGCATATGTGAAAGTAGCCTGAAAGTGGTTATCAGACCATATGTGCTAGCCTTCACTTCATCAGTGTCCACAACCTTGTCACCCATATTTCTTTCTTTGTGCCACTTTTGTTAGTACTAAGCACTGCATGCTGGAGAATTTTCACAAAACCTATTCTTTTGGAGATACTTTGGGGGAAATTTATCATGCCTTCACTCCAGAATTGTGGCTTTGAAAATTTGCAAGATACGGGCTTTGCAACTTTTTGAGGTCACTTGTGCAAAACTTTTGTGACTTTTCACATTTTTGCACCATTCCCTGCACTTTTGAAAAGTGGGTGGCAAACTGGGCATCTCTAGACAAAAGTATTAGGTTTAAAGATGCACCAAATGTATTAAACACTATTTGACACTATTGATAAATTTGGCGCAAAGAACACCTACACAGACTCAAGAAAAACTGACTTTATTCCCTTCATGAAAAATCCCCCCCTCTGACCCAGTTATTTCCTTTACTGCACTATCGTGCTCATATCTCTCGCACCTGAAAACATCTGCAGAAATCTGCATTTTTCTTACTAATCGGTCTTTCCCCTCTCCTACCCATCCTGAATGAAGCAGCCAGGCTCATTGTCAGTCAGACTGTTGCACCGTATCAGTCACTGCTCCAGCTGCTCATTCAATTTAGAATTCATTTTAAACGTATTTATCTCACCCACAATACATCTCCTCCCTCCTTTCTTTCTACCATGCTGCTTGTGCTTACTTTTTTGTCAGTGATCTAAGCTTACCTCCTCCATGGTTGAAACCTCCAAGTCCTATGTCCACAAGACTTTATTTGACACAGTGTCTATGGAATGTGCTACTCAAGATGATCAAATTAATTTCTAATTGTCCACTTTTTGTCCATCACCAGCTGATCATCGGGGGTCATACACCCCACACCCTCACAATCAGCTGTTAGGGAATAGTCTCCGTGCCAGAAGCAGACATTGACAAGATAGTTCACTGTAAAGTTGATGTCTGCTTCCAGCACCAGAGCTGTTGCCAAACAGTTGATCTGTGGGGGTGCAGGGTGTATGAACCTTGGCGATATCCTATCCTAGCATATGCCATCACTTGATAAAAGGTGGACAGCGTCTTTAAGAGTGCCCTAAAAACACATATTAGGCAGGCCTATAACATTTCATAAATTGATCATCATCCTTTTATTGCCATTATTTTTCCAAACCTCATCCTTTATTCATCAGTACCCCAACACTCCTTGCATCCTAATGCACTTACTGACTGAATGGATGACTATTATAGATAGGTTAATTGTGATAATTCTTAAATGATAACATTGGAGATATCAGTCCCTGACAGCCCCAGTTATACCTTGTTCTAACTTTGCATGATGACTATACCTCCCATATCAATCAGAACTTTCAGATGTGGCTGGCCCCAGCCCTGAGACTGGATATAGGCAATGGTTGCTTCACTCTCCTTGATGTATAAACACATAAAAACAGAAAGTAAAGTTAATAAAATATGGGATAGATGGACATGCTTCACTGCTACACTAGTATCTGCATCCCCGTAGGCTCCTGTCTCTCCATCTTTAAGGCTCCTTTCACTTTAGCGTCCAGCAGGGAAACAGCCTGCCAGATCCGTACACGTAGGCTTACATACTTTTCTTGTGCTGTATTGTCATCCTGCCCCTGCTATCATTAATTAAAGGTAGTGATGAGCGAAGCAAGCTTTGTATCCTACATCCGAAGTCTCTTCGCTCAAAACTATTGCTGTACAGACATCCGTCTCCATACAGCATTAAAATACTAAGGTGAAGTTAGTGATTTGTGAAGTCTCGCAAGACTTTGTTGAGTAACTTTGGTATTTGATTTTTAAAGTGGAAAACCACTTGCATCCGAACTCGGCTTCGTTCCAAGGTACCAGTCGGCACCGAAGCAGAATTCGGATACAGTATTTGATGTCTTAACGGATATTACGCGTTTTTTATGATGCTCCAATTTGTTTCGAAATTGTAATTTTTTTTTTGTATTTCTTTATAAATGAATTTTTTATTTAAAAAAAAAAAGGGGATCGTTTGGGTGAAATGATATAAAATAAATACAGGCTACAGAACGCAATACATGGCAGCACTTGTTACTTATTTTCCTGTCATTGGCATATTGCCTTCATTAAAAGGAAGGTGCGGTCACTGTAAACTCATAAAACAAAGTTTTGGTTAACAAAGAAAGTAATTGGCCACCGTACACTGAATGATTCATGTTAGTTGCAGCAGTCTGTAGTGAGGGCCGCTTTTTGCCAAGTGTTCCTCTGAAAGTGATGTAGCTGTCTCATTGACAGGGTAGAGTGCAATATGGCAAATTGAATATTCATGCCAGACCTATAATATTATCCTTTCTGTTAACAGGCGGACATGCTCCTTCTGTCAAGTAGTGAGCCACATGGTCTCTGTTATGTGGAAACAGCTGAACTTGATGGGTGAGAGGTTTTCTTCTTGCTGCTTCTTATGTTTTTACCATTGATATTGTTTCTATGATGTTTAATATAAGTAACTAACACATGCTGATGTCAGGACGCAAAAATTCACATCCAGGTGCTGGTTTGAAAACTGTAGAATATTTTTTGTGGGACAACTAATTAATACACTACTGCTAATAAACACTACATTAGCCATCCAGTATGTAGACTGTATAAATGAATTCTTTGTTTGACAAGCAAGAAACATTAGGGTATATTTTTAGTTGCTCCAGAACAAAAACTATCAGATGACTTTGGCAGCCAAAGTCTATGGCCCTGATTTATCATGTCTTCATTCCAGAATTCTGGCTTCAAAAAGTCCCAAAATTTGCTGCTTTTGAGACTTTTTGCACTTGCGCAACAATTTTGCCACTTTTTGCATTTCTACACCACTCACCTCAGTTTTGTAATGTGGGTGGAAAAGTGGACATGGTTAGCTTTGTTAATGAGTTTCACTCCAGATTTATCATTGAGACTTTTTTTTTTTAAAGCGCAATCTCACTCCAGTAGAAAAGGAGTAGAAAAACTGGAGTAGCTTTTATAGGCAAAAGCGTTAGTTTTTTGAGACAAATTGTTTATAAAACAACCAGTGACATTTGATAAATGTGGCATAAAGTACTTCAGCACAGACTCAAGCGAAACTGACTTCAGATATTCTCCTCATGATAAATTCCCCCTATATCATTTATTTTCTACGTTAAGATCTGAATATACTTTCTACAGGGGCGGATTGGCCATGGACCTTACAGGGAAATTTCCCGGTGGGCTGATGCCCAGGGGGCTGCCTGAGCCCTCCTCATGGCCGGCCAGTGGAAGTTTTTGGGGATGTATTTTGTGCTGCTGGCAGCACTTAATGATGGACTGTGGTATTTGGCTCTGTTGGGGTGGTATAATGTGTCACAATATGGTATTTCTGGCTCTGCCTTACATCAATTTGGGACCCAATTACAAAATGGGGCCACCTTCAGTATTTTTTCCAGGGCCACTTTAAGTTCCCAGTCCGCCCCTGACTTTCTAAGAAAACCAACTCCATTTTCCACATTGAAATCATAATGACGTAGCAGTAGACACTTTGGGGAAATTTATCACGTCCTGCGCTCCAGAATTCTGGCTTTAAAAATTCTCAAAATAAAGCTTTGTGTCTTTATGGCCTTACTCGTGCAAATACATTGTGATTGTTTGCATTTTTACACCAGTCACTCCGGCTTTGTAAAGTGGGTGAGGCTAGCTATTCCAATTAGTTTTACACCACATTTATCAACTGCAGCTATTTTAAAACTCACTGCAGTCAGGGTTAACGTAGAAAACTGGTGTAGTATTTCTAGACAGATGTATTAAAAGGAATCCGTCACGCAAGTAAAAGCAATGGCCGTAAAAACGATGTAGAAGTAATATAACCATACCTTTATGGTTATGATCTGGGTGTTTATTCCATGGCCAGGAAAAGCACTTTTATTCCTATGAAAAATGGCTCCCAAGTGTCCAGCTGGGTGGACTTTCCTTTACCCACAGCCCTTTCCCACTGTCTGCTCCTCCTTTAAACTCCCAATTCTTCTTCACCGTGACGTCAGGGGAGAGGAAAGGAGGTTGCTGGTAGTTATGTTAGTGAAATTTACGTGGCAGACTCCCTTTAAGTTTAAAAATGCACCAAATATAACAAATAACGTGCAATGGTTGGTAAATTTTGTGCAAAATGCATCAACATGGGCTTGGGAAAAAGTGACTTCAAATATTACCCTAAGGGGCTGGCTGGCAAATTGTAGCTTGGGAGGCAAGCTCACATCACTTACAAAGAAAAAAAGAGTATTTCAGTCAGCACATCCCAATGCGCAGGTGCTTGCTATGCTTGTTGATAAATTAGAGATTCTTGGCAAATATATTTTGTACAAAATTGTCTGGGCCCGTCCACCAAATCGTCCAGGTGATCTCTGTAGGACGGGAACCTAACACTATTTCCTACCTGTTATGTGCCAATCTTGGCTTCTGTATAATCAGGGGGTGTTTGGTTCCACATGCATGCTGGATCCCTTCTGCCTTTTGCCATTTCTGGTGCTTCAAAGGCCTCCACTAATACAGGGATGCTAAGGTACCAAGCATAGCATTAGCTCCAGAATACTTCATATCTCTATGGCATTTGTGCTTTATCTGGTTAGCAGTGTGCCGTTGCATTGTATGTATTTTCCTTTCCTTGTGCATTTAGCCATAGTAACGTGCACCTGCGCACTGGGATGTGCTGACTGAAATCCCCTTTTTTTCTTTGTAAGTTTGTACTGGAGGTGTGGCTACTCCATTTGGTCATGCACTCCTGACTAGCCCCGTCTGCCCCATAGGCTGATTTTAATTAGTGTAACTATAAAGCCGATGGGACTCGGCATGCATGCTTGGTACCTGCATCCCTGTATTAGTGGAGGCCTTTGAAGCACCAGAAATGGCAAAAGGCAGAAGGGACCCAGATAATTTTGTACAAAATATATTTGCCAAGAATCTCTGATTTATCAACAAGCATAGCATTAGCTCCAGAATACTTCATATCTCTATGGCATTTTTGCTTTATCTGGTTAGCAGTGTGCCGTTGCATTGTATGTATTTTCCTAAGCTCACATCACTTGCCTATGTATAGTGCCTTAACCTGTAACTCCGCCTACCATAGACTATACTATAGTTCATAGCAGTAGCCTGATCATTAGAGGGACTTTACCAACTCCTGAGCTGAAGAGACTCCATTGACTATAATGAGATCTGCTCAGGATGCTACTTCTTTACTGGTACTGCACGCAGGACTTTTTTGTCCAGTTTTTTGGACAGAATCTGTGACCATGGCCCAAACTCAGATGTGAATAGATAGTATTAGATGGAAGTATAGCATCAGATGCAAGTTGAACAGACAAATGCAGTGCCAGAACCAGGATCACTACATACAGCACCAAAACCAAGCCTATAAGTCAAACATAGCACCAATACCAAGTTCACTGCATGAATACAGCATCAGAACCAAGTCTAAAAGTCAAATACAGCACCAGAACCTTGTTAAAAACAGCATTAGAACCATGTTCACTACATAAATACAGCACCAGTACCAAACCCATACGTCAAATACAGCACCAGAATCAACCACATAAATATGGCACCAGACACAAACTCATCTTTGTGTCACATGCTGTGCTCTGAGTATAATGGCAGCATTAGTGCAAGGCCCCCATTGGTTTTGCCACATCCTCTGTGCCCTCTGTATACAGTGCCACATTCTCTGTGCCCTCTGTATACAGTGCCACACACTCTGTGCCCTCTGTATATAGTGCTACATGCCCTGTGCCCTCTGTATACAGTGCCACACACTCTGTGCCCTCTGTATATAGTGCTACATGCTCTGTGCCAACTGTATATAGTGCAATATGCCCTGTGCCCTCTGTATATAGTGCCACATGCTGTTTCCTTTGTATATAGTATGACACACTCTGTGGCTTCTGTATATAGTGCCACACACAGTGCCTCTAATGCTAATGCCACATGTTCTGTGCTCCCTGTATATAGTGTATCATACCTGGTGCCACGTATATGTGCCCCTTTTATGTCCAGCACCTCTTATATGTGCCCTTTATGTATAATGTCTCTTATATGAGCCCCCTTTATGCATAACACCTATTATATATGCTCCCTTTATGTATAGTGCCTCTTATATGTTCCAATTTATGTATAGTGCCTCTTATATGTGCCCCCTTTATGTATAGTGCCTCTTATATGTGCCCCCTTTATGTATAGTGCCTCTTCTATGTGCCCCCTTTATGTATAGCGCCTCTTATATTTGCCCCCTTTATGAATAGTGCCTCTTCTATGTGTCCCTTTTATGTATAGTGCCTCATATCCCCCCTTTATGTATAGTGCTTCTTATATGTGCCCCTTTATGTATAACGTCTCTTATATGTGCGCATACGCATATGTGTGTATACTATATATGTGTACCCACTTCATCTATTATACTTTTATAATACATGTAGTGTGTTCAAATATATATTTATATACAGCAGTGTACTGATATGTGCGGTACGAGTTATAATGGATGCAGTGTGTACTGATATAGAGCATATACAGCAGTGTACTGATATGTGAGATACGAGGTGTAAATTACACCTTGTATCTCACATGAGCACACTGCTGTTTATACTATATATCTGTACACACTGCATCTATTATACAATATAATACACACAGTATGTACAGATATATAGTATACACAGCAATGTACTGATATACCTGTACCCACTTCATCTTTTATACCTTGTACCTGACATATCAATACTATTTTATATGGTGTATATATCTGTACAAACTGCATGTATTATACCTCGTACCTGATGTATCAGTACTCTGTGTATACTATGTGTCCGGTACGAGATATAAAAGATGTAGTGGGTACAGATGTACGTTTAGTATATACAGAAGTGTACTGATATACCTGTACCCACTTCATCTTTTATACCTTGTACCTGACATATCAATACACTATTTTATATGGTGTATATATCTGTACACACTGCATTTATTATACCTTGTTCTGTGTGTATACTATGTGTCAGGTATGAGATATGAAAGATGCAGTGGGTACAGATGTACGTACAGTATATACAGAAGTGTACTGATATATCTGTACCCACTACATCTTTTATATACCCCATACCTGATGTATCAATACACTGCTTTATATACTATATATCTGTACAAACTGCATGTATTATACCTCGTACCTGATGTATCAGTACTCTGTGTATACTATGTGTCCGGTACGAGATATAAAAGATGTAGTGGGTACAGATATATGTGGACAGTCATATATTATGGTCACTGTGTGAGGTACTGTATGTGAGGTATTGGGGTAATAGAATTTTGGTCCGTATTAGGGTTAGGATCAATATTAGGGTTAGAGTCAGTAGTAGGATCAGTGTTAGGGGCCAGTATTTGGGTTTGGAGCCAGTATTTGGGTCAGCGGCCAGTATTAGGGTTAGGGCACAAGGAGAGAAAAGGGGAGGGCACTCTGCTCCTGTGGAACCTCTCGGGTGGTACGATGATGTCGCATTGACGCACTGGGAATGGTGGGGCAGGAAACCAGTTCCCTTGTTCCTCCGGCGCTGCCACATGCTCACTTGTATCTGCGTCCAGTGGACCCATGGGGCTGCTGTAAAGCAAATCTCTAAATTTTGTTAAGAACAGCTTAGGCAAGATGGCATCCCACATAATCATATTCAGGAAATAGAGTAAAAAAAAAAAACTGCAATAAGAAAAAAAAAAACAGATTTGAAAAAAAAAGATCTGTGTTGCTATCTGGTTTTAACTAGCAGAAAAAATATATCAATAAGCTGCCCACTGAAATCAGTCAGAATGTATAGATTTTATTGTCCTGTTGTTATTAGCTTCCCTATGGTTCTTCAGAACCTGGATCCAAAATGTTCCTTCTGAATGCCTCGGTGCTAGCCAAAGTTACTTCCCATGAGACTTTGTGGCTCATCTGAGGGTACAGTCAAGTCAAGAATATAGCATATAACACACCAAACCTTACACTGCCTGGTTGGGAAGTTGCATAATGAATGCAGATGCCCCTTCTAACAATATGGGATGTATCAATAGCAAATGTCCTTTAGGAAATGTTATACCATTACGCTAGTACAGAATGGTTGAGTCTCAGGAAAACTTGATCAAAATTAAAGACCAAATTTTAATCCACCAAAATTAGCATATATAATTTAAGGCTCTATGAAAGCCACATTTTCCAGTCCGATTTTTATTTTATTTTTTTTTACAGTCACTACTTTACTTTTTTCTTTAATGTGGGTGTTACAGTCAACCTTGTAATTGATTTCATATTTAGTTATGAATCTTGTTTAATGTTTCATAAGAGTTGTAACTATTTATTTGTGTGCTACATCATACGTAATCAACTGCAGCTAATGTAAGGTGGATTTAGTATATTTCCATTGTAAACACCAAAGTATCAATGAGTGAATGAGTGATGACGCAATTAAGGCATCAAAACAGCGAGTAAAGTTTGATTATATTACTGACAGCAGCATTTGTCTTCATATTTTACATATAGATGGTGTTTCTTTTGAATCTTTTAACGTCATTTATTTACAGATATATATATATATATATATATATATATATATATATATATATATATATATATAATCAAGACTCATATTATATCCTATATATGTATTGCATATTTCTCATTTCCATTTCTTTTTGGCTTACACTTTCAGTTATATTGTGGACAGCACAGTTGATAGTATTATATAAAAGTGGCTCAGTGGTTACAACTGTTGCCCTCTAGGGTCATGGATGCAACCAGGCAAAAATCATACCAAGAGGTACATTGGCTGTAGGTTTGTGGCTGAGACAGAGAATTATGAGTGGCGGTCTACAGTGGAATATGTTGCTGCTACTGTGTGTGTGCAGCACAAAATAAATACTGTTCCCATTTCAATCCCCATTTCCCATTTCTGCATGAGGAAACACAGCAGTATTATTATTTAGGCTGTATTAGCCAAACAGTTTGTGGATGGACAGGGTTCATCCTGCATAGTTTTCTCACCTGGCCCTCTCAATAAAGAAGGAAAGGGAGGAGCTGGCAGAAGGAGCAAGGGTGCACAGAGTGGCGTGGGTCAGTGCACTTAAATGCTCATTTGCATATGTATAAAATAACTTTTCCAGAATGAAGCAATAGATCACTAAGTAAAAGGTATCATTACAATCGACTGGCCTAGCCCTACAAGGCAGTGTGCTTGTTTTAACAGTGAATTTCCAGGTGACACTCTGTTTAAGGGCATTTCTAGCCTTAATTAAAGTTTGAAAATGGCATTTCTAGCTTTAATTAAAAAACATACGTTGTCCTGGTGTAGTGCTTATCCACCAAGCTGTTAGGTGGTAACATGCCACAAGTGAAACACTTAGATTATTACATTTTACTTTACGTATACGATTACAGGTTGTGACCAAGCAACAGTGTCCAAACATGGATTAACGTTAATTTCTGTACCTTACCTATACGTGTGGGTTTTGCGGAAAGCAAAGATTAAAGGGGTTGTCCGAGTTAAGAAGAAAAATATATAGCACTGTAAATCTGATGGGCAGCAATATATAACTAAGTTAAGCAAGTTTTAGGCAAAAAAAAAAAATCTGTATTTCCTCATTTCCCTGGTTCTCTTCTGGCCTTTGTTTACCTGCAGTAACAACAATCTCTGCCCCTCCCCTTGCTATGCAAAGGGAGTGAATACAAGTGCTGCCCTGAGTGACATGTCTGTCTGCTGGGATACTCAGCAGCATGTTGCATGTGTAGGACTACAAGTCCCAGCTGTACAGTGACACTGCTGATGCACACAGGAACTTCCCCCTACCTTTCTTGTGCAATGCCCTGCAGAACTCCTCAGATCTCGTCCAGTGTCAGCTCTGTGTCTGCAGGATGAGTAGGGCAGATCCTGTGTGTCTTAACTTCCTGCTGCTGCTCAGCAAAGCCTTGAACCCTGAGTTTGTGCTGGCTGAAGGGGTTAATGTTTTGTCTGAAAGAATCCAGGGAGAGAGCAGGAGCCGGCAGAGCAGGGGGCATGGCCAGAACAGTGACATCTCCTGTACAGACTCTTAACTGCTTGTGCACGAAACATCAGCAGAGCAGGGAGAGAAGCTGGCTTCACAGGTCATGTGACCCTGAGTGAAATCTGAGAGAGCTGCAATTGTAGAAGCACAAAGTGCATGGCAAAGCTGTTATATTTGATTAGTTAGAAACATACAAAGAACAAAAAAATAACTTGGACAACCCCTTTAAACACAGCAGTTTGTGGGAATCCCAATGTGGTTACCACAGCATGGTCTCAGCATTTATTATCCCCTTTTAGTATGTTTTCTGGGCTGCAGGTTATTTCAGGAAGGCAAACAGATGAATTTAATTAATACAGTATGTAACTATTATGGAGAACTAAAGCATGAATGGTGCACATGGACATTGTGGTTGAGCCACGGTAAAAACACATGAATTACCTGCAAAACTAAAGCGAGTAGAGGTGAAGCATGCAGCTAGCAGCGTGGCTTGGCCGCATCATTACATAGCACCCTCATTGTTCCCTTTCTATACACTGTGTCATTATACAGTAGATTAATAGGGCATTTTGGATAGAGTTGAGTGGTGGAACTAATACATTATTGCTAGCCATGCAAGAAACATACTTGAAAGAACATACTATGTATGTTTAGATATTGATATTCTTAAGAGCTCCTTTGAAATAAAGTCGCACTGTAAAACTCCTATCATGAAATACGCGCTTCCTTATTGTACTCATGGCCTGCACTCTTAACACTAACAAAGCAGTATTTGTATATGTGTGGAATGACAGCTCCGGAGCATAAATCACAGCTAGGTTCTTCTAATGGCAATGTTTATGACAAAGTGGTATAGTAGATCTAGTAGTATCTTAGTAGAATGGGATTGTTAATACTAGTGTGTAACTGCTGGCAATCATTGTCGCTTCTTGTGGCTGCACGCCAGAATTGTGTTATTACAATGTTATACAGTACGCGGGAATGAGACGATTAATACTTGGGTTAATATGACAGATTGTATATTATTGCATATTTTTCAGAGAGACTAATCTGAAAGTTCGGCAAGCCCTGCCAGTAACTGCTGATCTTGGAGAGGATATTTCCAGGCTAGCAGAATTTGATGGTAAGTAAAGAACTAGTGAATGGTAATGACTTGGGTAGAAAATGTTGAGAGAGTCTCAAGAAATGGTGTTTTATAGAGTCTGCCTGTAATCAGATTATTAAAAATATAATGTGCATATACATAACAAAATCCATATAATTGCTAATGTAATACTTGTGGAGCGATAACACAAATGCATCCTGATGAAGTCTGGTCTTGGTTGAAACGTGTAGGTAATGAAGCAGTGATGATATAAGATGCTGCTTGTTACACATTGCTTACATGTGAGAGATACTCATTCTCCGATTTGGTGCTGCTAGAGAGGCTCAGATTCCCATGGACCGTTGGACTATTGAGTAATATTCATTGCCTTGTCATATTGCAGCAGACTAACCTGGCGACATTCGTATTTGTTAACTTACACTTTGAATTTCCAGAATAGTCATAGCTATGTGTGCTTGTCACGTTGTCACTGATTGACCCATGATTTATGAACATCAGCATCCGCTGCACTGGCTTTTTGCAAATATTTGTGAGACAACAAGACATTCTGAATAAGGCTATATGTACATTGATGTGATACTGCATTGGTACCCTGCCCAATATCTTGAATGAGCTCTTAGGACAGATTTGACATTTTAACTCACAGTGGATATCTATCCATCCAACGACTGGAGCCTATCTATTTCAGTTTTTGTCATTTAGTACATTATATACCGGTTTCATACTGTATGTCAATGAGCATTTGTCATGTTTATGATACCCCCCCCCCAGTGGAGTGATCAGTGATCTAATTTGGCAAACGTTTGGTGTTGATTACTTTCTATTTGAATATTTAGATTGTTACATTTGTGTGATATATTGTTACTAGAGATGAGCGAGCAGTGCTCGTTACGAGCACTGTAACGCTCGGGTCCGTGTGAAATGCCCGCAGGCATTGCGGATCCGTCCTCATCTGCATGTAAGTCAATGAGGACGGATCGTTTGGTATGACACTCATACCAAATGGTTCCGTCCTCACCCGTCTTAAAGTCAGTGGGGATGGAACCGTTTGGTATGAGTGTCATACCAAACGATCCGTCCTCATTGACTTAAATGGAGATGAGGACGGATCCGCAATGCCTGCGGGCATTGCACACGGGACCCGAGCGTTACAGTGCTCGTAACGAGCACTGCTCGCTCATCTCTAATTGTTACATTTTAAGGGCTCATGTACACAAATGTATTTTTTGTCCGCATCCGATACACATTTTTTGCGGGTCCGATGCGGACGAATTCTCTTTAGGGCCACAAAAGATGCGGCCAGCACACTGTGTGCTATCTGCATTTGTATGTCCGTTCCGTGGCATCCGCAAAAATATAGAACATGTCCTATTCTTCACTGCATTACGGACAAGGATAGGACTGTTCTATTATGGCCTGGACGTTCCTTTCTGCAAAATGCGGAAGGCACACGGCCAATATCCGTGATTTGCGGAGCGCAAAACAGGCAATGATGGTGTGCATGAAGCCTAACTCACTGGCCAGAGGGTTGTTACTTATAGTGCATGTCTAATTAATTTGCGGATTCTAATCCTTTTAAAAAGATATAAATCCATATGGTAAGTTTGTGGTGGGGTGTCAGTGCTTGACATTTTAAAAAATCTCTCTGCTGTTCTGCATTTCTCAGCTTTTCTCCTAGCTAGCTGTAAATGAGAAATCTTTTGCACAGTAAACATTTTGACTGATGGTAATCTGTTCAGCTGGATCCATGTATTCTCCTGCACATTACCAGAGAGAGGGATAAACGCAGCAGAAAAGGGATGGTTACCACACTAATAATTGGTCTCAGACTGATACAGACCTGTTTTTTCATGTCTATGCAGTGAATGTTTCTTAAAAAGGAACACATATTCAGTTTATTATTCTTTGGGAGGAAGATAATGACTGTTAGCTTGTATTTATTGATTAGTTTTTGCACAATCTGTTTGTATTTTATAGCTAAAGCTTCTCACTTTATCTTTCCTTTCCATTTCTGTCCACCTACACACACCCAAGGGCACTTACTGATCTGTGACGGACATCTACAAGTTCTCATTGTTAGTTTTCTTGCCTGCCTGTCTAACAATTGCAGTTAGTTTAACTTCTGCACATGTGGTCCTGGGGATCTGATCTCACCTCCTCTTCACCCAAAAATTCCAAAGTGACTTCTCAGACTTAGCTCTGGAAATGAGATGTCATCAATCTTCACAATTGACTCTGCATTGGAAACATGTGGAGTAAGATAGAGACTTGTGGTATGAGTAGGAAGAAGGAAACAACTGATGCAGAGAGACAACTAGGTTAGTCACACATTACCATTGTGCGCCCTCCTCTTATATCCCTGCTTACTTTCAACCTTTCATATGCTCCCCAACTGTCCCAGGCAATTGTACGTAAAGTAGAAATGTCCAGAAGCAACAGCGGCTTATCATCAAAGCAGTAGGCCATGCACCCTCACAGGAACACTGTCTGCTGAAGTGTGTAAAAATGATCTGTGCACGGTTGCCAGAGCCGGAATAGACTTTCCGGCACACACACTGTTCACCAGGAGCTTTCTGGGTTGGATTTTCAAACCGAAGAGTTTGCATCCACTGCATCACACCGACAGTGCTGAAATGGTGTAAACAAGCAGTTTTTATACTGGGAGACTGCACTGGGTTTTCTACGGCTCCACCAATCTCTGGCTTAGCAACATATCTGGGGTACTCCTTAAAATCTGTGATCAGTTGTGGAAACTCCCCATCATAATGGCCTCCGACATGTGAGAAAAACGTTTGTAGACTTTGATAGAAGCAAAAGGGATACCAATTGTCTCTTAATGACCTTGTTTTTTTTTAATGAAATGATTAGTTTATATCATAGTTTATATTTTAATGTCATACAGTACACTCGTGCCTATATCATAGAGGTTCAATTGCCTTAATTGATTCTAATGGCTGCTTGCATCTATTATTAGTATACTGTTAGTCCTTTGGGCTACTTGGCTGTCTTCTAAGATTTACCAAGGCAGTATTCCAACACCACAGTACATCACTGAAAAAAATTAGGTGAGTATTGACAAAGAAAATATTGCCACGACTACAACATATAGTTGCTTCACATTTGATGCCACTCTCGATTGCTTATTTTTTTTATTTTATTTTTTGTCCATAGATATATTAAAGGAGTTGGCCACTTTGTTACAGTTATCCTTAGTTACATATGTTCTGTGGCAGCTTCTGTTATCCTGTGGCGTTTTGCATCCCTGTCTCTTGGCTGGGACTGTTGCTCCTGTGTACCATGTCTGTGCACTGTGTGGCAGCGCTGGCCCCTCTTATCGACTCCATTCAAAATGGTTCAAAAAAAGTCAACAACGCAGGCTGGAGTCTGCGCATTAGAGCAGACAAGGGGAGCGTGCACAGCCGTAAAGATGGGGTTTTGAGAGGGGAACCATTTTGAATGAAGTCTATAAGATCAATGGGCTATATGGGCTAGTCTATGGGCCAGCGCTGCCAACACAGTGCACAGAAACGGTATACAGGAGCAGCAGCCCCAGCCAAAAAAAGACAGGGATGCAAAACACCACAGGATAACAGAAGCGGTCACAGAATATATGCAAGTAAGCATAACATGTAAAAAAAAAAAAGTGGCCAATGCCTTTAAAGCATCAAGCATGCTGAATGGATTGCTCCATCAGGAATGGTGACAGCAGGGACAGAGGAAGTAGTTGGGGTGGTAGTTTGTATACAGGCCACTCCTAGTATGTTGCATGCAATAACTTGTAGTTTTCATCGTCATGCTAAAACTACAGAGACATCCACACTAGAAAGCCACCAATGAAAAGTACGCTGGCCAATCAAAATGGGGAGCAGGGTAGAACTGACAACCTTCATACTGCTTCAACTGACCATGTCAAGTACAAGAAATAGTTTTGGTAGGTTTTTTCCTCTTTTTATTTTTTGACACCTTGAAAATCATCATACTGAAGTCATCAAACTCTTTAATTACTCTCTATTTAGTTTTTAATGTGAACAATATAACTTAATCTGGATGACTCTGAGGAAAATGTAATTTCTCTTCCCTTGAAGTTTGAAGGGAGATTTTTGAGGTTTGACATCAGTTAGAATCCAATATAAGTTGGTAAATTTTCCAACAAGTGGAAAAAAAAATTGAAGAAAATACACTAAGACTTTGAGAGCTGTCATGTTGATATAATGGTTTCCAAAATCAACGCATCAATTAATAATTGCATATTTTCAGTAAAAGGACTTAGCCTTTTAATAATGCCATTGGACTACTAAAAGAGAAAAGGATGATATAAAGTAAATAATTTCGACAGTAAAATAAATTCTGCTAATTCACTGTGCAATGTTTATTCCAAACCATTGGTTATTTTGTTTTCCTTCTAAGACCTAGATCTTTAAATGTAAAATACCAGATCTGTAAAGACGCAACTCTCTGTATTTGACCTTTCCCATATTCCAAGGAACCTTTTATATTTGTAGATTGTGGTATAATAATGCTATGTGCTACATTTTTCCACACTTCTCAAAATCTGGGCAGATGTTAATTTAGGTAGCTCATACCAGAATACATTACTTTTAGTATTTTAGGTTTCCTGCTTTGAAGTTCAACTTTAACCTCTCAAAACTACAAGTATTTGCATGTCATCACATCCTTCATGAATTACACTTCATTTTAGGATAGCTGACAGAGCCATACAAATCATCATTGTTAACCATTAGGGCGAACTGTGCTCCAGGAACTGCTTGCGTCTTGCACTGTTTTGAACAATGATGAGAGAAAGAGGTGCAAAATGGTAGTTTATATACATGCTGACCATTAGGCGATGTAAGGATGGCACCTACCACAGTTGTGTCTGATAAATTATTCCACAGGGGCCATCATTTAATCATTTAAGTACAGTTTGTACCATATCCTCCTTTTTGCTTGAAAAAAAATGAATTATCCTCTATTTCCTTGATAGACTACACCAACTGAATTTTTTAAGTAAAGTCCTCCCTTAGGCTAAGGTTGTACAGTACATGGCATATTTAACCCATTGAGATAAAATACATGTGCAGAATATATGGCATGTTTTTTTTTTCTAGATGGGCTTCTGAAAGCTTACCTAAAATGATGAAGCACTAGGACTCCTGGGCTAAGTTACCCAAAGGGGTTGGAATAATGGGTTTATGCACCATTCTTCTGCTTCTTCTTCAAACAGTCGGTTAGTGTGAAGAAGTATCAACCAAGACCATGTAAATAGGCCAGTACCATCTGATGAACCGCTCCTCTCATTGTGTTACTTTGCATTGTTGCTATACCTTAGTGTAACTGCCGTTTCATTTTTTTTATACCCTAATGGTATAGTACGCCCTGCTGTATAAGTGCTTTTGTGCTTTAAAATGTAATCATTTTCAGTTTTACCTGATAATACAAATATGTGCTACTTTCCTAGTCTGCAGGCCTGTTCTCACAGCGTTGTCATGTGCAGGCCGTCTCCCTTCTGATATAAACAAGAGACGGGGAGAGCACTGGGAGGAGGAGCACAGCCCTGAGTGCCTGGGCTTGGGCAGAAAGTGGAGGGGGAAGGGCTGTTTTAGATGCTGCTTTCTCCTGAATTGTAGCAGCTGGTCTTATTTGAAAGCTGATATTTCAGGCTTCCAGACAAGACATACATAGTAACATAGTTTATAAGGCTGAAAAAAGACATCTGTCCATCCAGTTCGGCCTGTTTTCCTACAACTTGATCCACAGGAAGGCAAAAAACCCCTGTGAGGTAGAAGCCAATTTTCCCCACTTTAGGGGAAAAAATACCTTCCCGACTCCAATCAGACAATCAGAATAACTCTCACAACCCATCTCTAGTAACTATAACCTGTAATATTATTACCATCCAGAAATACATCCAGGCCCCTATTGAACTCTCTTAGTGAACTTACCATCACCACCTCCTCAGGCAGAGAGTTCCATAGTCTTACTGCTCTTACCGTAAAGAATCCTCTTCTATGTTTGTGTACAAACCTTCTTTCCTCCAGACGCAGAGGATGTCCCCTCGTCACAGTGGGGATAAATAGATGATGGGAGAGATCTCTGTACTGACCCCTGATATATTTATACATAGTTATAAGATCACCCCTCAGTCGTCTTTTTTTCTAAAGTGAATAAGCCTAATTTCGATAATCTTTCTGGGTACTGTAGTCCACCCATTCCAGTTATTACTTTAGTTGCCTTCCTCTGAACCCTCTCCAGCTCTGCTATGTCTGCCTTGCTCACAGGAGCCCAGAACTGTACACAGTACTCCATGTGTGGTCTGACTAGTGATTTGTAAAGTGGCAGGACTATGTTCTCATCACGGGCATCTATGCCTCTTTTGATGCAACCCATTATCTTATTGGCCTTGGCAGCAGCTGTCTGACACTTGTTCTACAGCTTAGTTTGCTGTTCACTAAAATTTCTAGGTCCTTTTCCATGTCAGAGTTACCCAGTGTTTTACCTTTCAGTATGTACTGGAGACTTGCATTATACCTTCCCATATGCATAACCTTACATTTGTCAGTGTTAAACCTCATCTGCCACTTCTCTGCCCAAGCCTCCAGTCTATCCAGATCCATCTGTAGCAGTGTACTGTCCTCTTCTGTGTTAATTACTTTACACAGTTTAGTGTCATCTGCAAAAATTAATATTTTACTGTGCAAGCCTTCTACCAGATCATTAATAAATATATTGAAGAGAATAGGGCCCAATACTGACCCCTGTGATTAGGTCACTGTCACTAGTGACAGTGACCTAATCACTAGTATGTACCAATAATAAGACCAGAATGACAGCTAAAGTCCAAGCAACAGAGCAGAAATCACTGTTAGAAATCGAGTTGGGAATAATCGTGGGTAAAACCTGCTTTTACTTTCACTTTCAGCTGCATTCACAGCATCCCGATTTCTATCAGTGATATCTTGCCCTGTACTGAACATATTGCTGTCATTCTGATATTGTCTGAAGCTTGGAATGTCGGCTTTCAAACAATATGAAGCACAATATCTCTAGCTGGTACCAAACTAGAGATATGAGCAGCTATAGCAGCCACCGCCTCCCTGTGGAGGAGAATGAGGGAGCAGCTGCAGAGGCCATCTTAGGAAGATGCTGAAACAGAGAAATAGGGTTGCTAAGGGCTGAATACAGACATCAGAAAGGTAAAATTAACTGAACAATAAAGCTTAAAGGGTTTCTGTCATCAGAATTTAGCCTACAAAACCGAGTGTCATTTGCAAATCGCAAATGACACCTGATGACAGCCTTCTTTTATAGAAAACTGTATGGTAGTTTTTGTTAAAATAGCGTTTTTATAATATGCTAATTAGGCCCCCTAGGTGCAGTAGGCGTGAACCCTGCACCTAGGAGCGGCCGTAATAACGCCCCTTACCCCTCCTCCCTTGCGTTGATTGACAGGGCCGGGCAGCCATCTCTTTAGTCTCCCGGCCCTGTACGATCGCGAACTCCCGCGCCTGCGCATTGCGATAAGCAGTCCGCGCATTGATGAAGCCGGGACCCGGGCGGCCGCCGGCTCTCAACGCGCGTTGCAGATTGCTTATCGCAATGCGCAGGCGCGGGATTTCGCGATCGTACAGGGCCGGGAGAAGAAAGAGATGGCTGCCCATGGGCCCGTCAATCAATGCAAGGGAGGAGGGGTAAGGGGTGTTATTACGGCCGCTCCTAGGTGCAGGGTTCACGCCTACTGCACCTAGGGGGCCTAATTAGCATATTATAAAAACGCTATTTTAACAAAAACTACCATACAGTTTTCTATAAAAGAAGGCTTTCTGTCATCAGGTGTCATTTGCGATTTGCAAATGACACTCGGTTTTGTAGGCTAAATTCTGATGACAGAAACCCTTTAATGAATATGTTACCTTCAGCATCACATATGTTAGGAATTTCATTTTTGGTAGTGAAATGGCAGTTACACTTTTAGGAGGCTGTGTGGTCCGTTCTCTTTTAGTCCTTATTTGTGTTTTCAGATGAGCACAAATATTACAGCCCCTGTCTAGTGGAATACCGTATGTATTTAT
This sequence comes from Rhinella marina, assembly GCA_900303285.1. Lineage (NCBI taxonomy): Eukaryota > Metazoa > Chordata > Amphibia > Anura > Bufonidae > Rhinella > Rhinella marina. The sequence goes on from ONZH01021381.1 coordinate 704,308, forward strand.
CCATTGTACTGCAAAAGTAGGTGGGCGCTCCCAGCCTTTTTTTCATGAGAAGAATGAAATTGCAAGCAAAAGCGGAAGTTTGTCGAATTCTCAGGTTTTGGAGAGCATCAACAGTGCTTTCTTGTTTTGTTACACCTATTGTTTTGTCCTTGACAAAGAACGCATTGTTTATTTCAGAAAAAGCCCAATCCTTCTTTTATTCAATCACTTTCATGCCAAACCACACTCATACTTCCGTTCAGGAAGTGAAGTTCAAAGGCAAAATGTGTGTTTTAGATTAAGTGAGTATGAAAGTACTTTGGGGTTGTTTAGTTGTGAGCTGATTGTGATTAGGTAGTTACTGGAATTAAGTATTAATCTTCAGCAATTGCTGGTCTAATGCAGAGCACAAAAATTATATCTGAAAAGAACCCCTATTGAAGATTAAGAGAAAGGAGATTATTTTGCTAAAAAAATATGTGATGCTGAAGGCCAAGTACTATACACAGGACTATCGATTTTTGATGGCTTTTTTTGATGGCTGCATCTTTACATTTTATATCTTGATTGTATGACTTTTGGTTTTACTGATATGCTATTTGATTTTATGTATATGTGAATCATGTAGCAAGTATGCATTACAAAGTAAAATATATGTTAAGAAAATAAAATGCTCTAAAAATGAATGAGATACGACCAGCATTGGGCACAGTAATGAAAAATCGATCATTAAGTAAAATGGTTTTCTGGCTTGAATTCTATGGCATTCCACAGATGTCTCCTACTTCTTTCATCAGCGGGGCCTTCCTTCATGACCTAATGCTTTGCTAATTTGAGTTTGATTAGCTTTCAGTTTTATTTAGTTGAGAGCTAAATTGTAGCAACTTGAGATGAACAGGAGCGATAAACTTGTGGAATGGTTTGTAATGAGGGTAGAGTTTATTGTTTTTGGATTTTAACTATGGCATTAACAATGATTACACTTGAAAATCTGCTGTGGTATGCCTTTGCATAAGTTTACTGGGGTGTAGTAAAATGACAACCACAAATCATTTTTCGGTTTGTTGCTCACAAAATATTTGAGTGTAGGACCTTTAAATTTATTCCTAAAGAGGATTTTCACCTAAAAATAACCACTAATGAAAGCTTTTCTGTGGTCCTCTTTTGACAAAAAGTAAAGGTAAGCATGTTTAACAAAGGTTCTGATAATTCTCTACCCTACAGACTGCAGGTAGCTTATATTGCACAGCACTAGGACTTCTATGCTCACATTTTACAGGGTTAAATTGATACTGCATGACTAGCTAAATTTTGACAAAGAGCAGGGGACTTTGTACAATTTTGTAAAACGTACTGACCTTCAAAATTTTCCACTGTTATTAAACTGCCGCACCGGTCCTGACCTTATCGCTCCTTCTATACTTTGAGTTATGCAGCCAGTCCATTTATGCACACATGAACGCTGAGGCCAGTGATTGGCTACAGTGAACACAATTAATGTGACCCCAATACAGGCACTTTGGTGATTGAATTGGCAGGGACAGAGCTCTCTGCCAAATGTTAACGAATCTTGAGAACCTCTTTAACCACCTAACTGTTTTGCCCGAGTTCAGCTTGGTCAGTGGCAAAAGTACTTAACTGTTCTGCCCCAACTCAGCTTGTGCAGAAAGTATAGGGGGAGTGCTGCTTCAGCTGCTGATGTCTCATGAATGGTAGCATGCAACTGGTCTTGTTTGAAAGATGACATTCCAGACCAAAATGACAGCTAAAGTCCAAGCAACAGAGGAGATATCACTGTTAGAAAACGAGTCTGGAATAATTGTGGGTAAAACCTACTTTTACTTTCTCTTTCAGCTGTATTCATTGCATCCTGATTTCTATCAGTTATATCTTCCCATGTACTGATCATATTGTCAGCTTTCAAACAATACAAAGCCCATATCTCTCGCTGGTACCAAACCAAAACCAGAGCTATGAGCAGTTAAAGTAGCTGTGCCATCGTTCCCCCCCCCCCCCTTCCCCACCTCAGTCTGGAGGAGAATGAGGGAGCAGTTGCAGAGCTGACAGGCAGCAGAAGAGAAAAATTTTTAAAAATCGATATAAATTTGGTATGATAAAATTATACATGATAAAATTACATTATTTTTACCAGACAGCGAACACCATAAATAAATTCCACTAAATAATGTAAAAATTACTTTTTATCTATCCCCCTTAGAATAAAATAATAACATTTATTTAGTAATATATATATATATATATATATATACACACACACCCCAAAATGGTTCCTAAAAAAACCTAAAACTAATCCCGCAAAATAAAAAAAAAAATTATAGAAAAAATTAAAAAGTTACTGGAATTCAAAGGGGGAGAGTATTATTGGTCGCTAAGGGGTTAAAAATGCAATAGTGGCCCCTGAGTTGTGCGCCTGCAAGATTTACTGCAGACACACAATAAAAATCTACTATAAAAAAAAGTTACATTTTTGGCAGGGTTTTTCCAATTTTAACGGGACTTTTATGAGGTTAAAGGCATTATTTTGTGGTTACTCAATCTATGAAGTTGTTACTGAATGTTCCTGGCTGGTGCCCAGTAAACGGTGACTATAGATTGTTTTGGTAACTCTGGTCCTTATCAAGTGTTCGGAATCTGCTCAGTAGAAATAATTCTCTGCCTCCAGTGTCCTGGCTTCAGAGCACAGCTGAATATACGAGCGTCCGCTGCAGCAGGCTTTAACAGTACAGAGGACACAATGCTCCCACGAGCACCGTGCCCACTTCAAACTCTTATCCTGATAAAAGGTCATCAGTACCTACCAATATCAGAGTTATGATTTAGAAAGAACTTGTCCTTCCCTGTACCTAACAGTCGTAAAGGGTATGTCCACCTTGGAACACTATGTATAGAATGAATCTTATGTAAAAAAGTGAATTACTGTAAATACATTATTCCATCGTGATTCTGAGTTACAGCTTGCATTCACAGGTCTGTTGAATATCAATGGAAATTGTTCACAAGTTTGTCACCATACAGCAGCTTGGCTAAGGTCCTGTGAAGCAGTGGAACAGTTTTTATTTAGTACTTCAAATCATGTCAAAGGGGCTTAACCCTCTCGCTACCAGCGCTGTACATGTACGGCACTGGAGCGATGTGCAAAAATGGCGCCTGCTCGCACATGACCGGCAATAATGCTGATCACTGTAATTAAAGGCTTTAGATGCCTTGATCAAGTGAGATCACAGCATATAAATGCGCAAAAAACTTCCTACCGACACCCCCCTGCAGCCAATGGGGTTGTTGGTAGTTCTGAATGCTATCAGCCTCGCTGACGAGCAGATGGCAGGCCAACATAAGAAATGAGTAATAACGTCATTTTAAAAATCCCTGATTGTACAAAATTAAAAATTAAAAAGCAGAATTTATAGGCTCATATATGAGCTTCAAAATCATTACAAAAAATAAAAAATTAAAAAATATAATCACCTCCCTTTCCGTATAATAAAAAAAAACCCTAAATAACATTAAATATAAACATCATGGGTGTCGTGACCGAAGACACCCATACTATTAAAATACCGTATTTTTCACTTTATAAGACGCATCCGATAAGACGCACCCCAGATTTTAGAGTAGGAAAATAAGAAAAAAATATTTTTCATCAGACCTCATATCGGACCCCCCATAAATTTCAGGACATCACATCAGACCCCCATCAGACCTCAGATCAGCCCTATCAGACCTCAGATCAGCCCACTCAGCCCCCATCAGACCTCAAATCAGCCCACTCAGCCCCCATAATAGCCCACTCAGCCCCCATCAGACGTCCAATCAGCCCACTCAGCCCCAATATCAGCCCAACTCTGCACCATCAGACCTCAAATCAGCCCACTGTGCCCCCATAGCAGCCCAAATCTGCCCCATCAGACCTCAGATCAGCACATCAGCCCCCATATCAGCACACTGTGGCCCCATATCAGCCCACTCTGCCCCATCAGACCTCAGATCAGCCCACCGAGCCCCCATATCAGCCCATTGTGTCTCTCATACCTCAGATCAGCCACTGTGCCCCCATCAGACCTCAGATCAGCCCACTGAGCCCCCATATCAGCCTAGTGTGCCCCTATCAGACCTCAGATCAGCCCACTGAGCCCCCATATCAGCCCATTGTGTCTCTATCATACCTCAGATCAGCCCACTGTGCCCCCATCATACCTCAGATCAGCCCATTGTGCCCCATCAGACCTCAGATCAGCCCACTGAGCCCCCATGTCAGCCTATTGTGCCCCTATCAGACCTCAGATCAGCCCACTGTGCCCATCATACCTCAGATCAGCCCACTGTGACCCATCATACCTCAGATCAGCCCACTGTGCCCCCATCATAACTCAGATCAGCCCACTGTGCCCCCATATCAGCCCACTGTGGGCTGATATGCTCAGTAGACATAAGTATAAAAAAGTTATAGGGGTCAGAATATGGTGATGTAAAAATAATTAAAAAAAATAAAAAACTTTTTTCAAAGTTTAATTTTATTTTTACACTATGTAGACATACAAAACCTAAACATACATGTATCGTTGTAATCGTACTGACCCAGAGAATGAAGGGCATGGGTCAGTTTTGCGCAAACAAAATATAGTGGGAACAAAACATGTAAAACAGTGAAGGAATTGCATATTTTTCCAATTCCACCCCATTTGGAATTTTTTTTACTGCTTCCCACTGCATTGTATGCCATAATTAATGGTGGTATTAGAAAGCACAACTTGTCCCGCAAAAAATAAGCCCTGATACAGCTATGTGAACGGAAATATAAAAAAAGTTATGGCTCAAGGAAGATAGGGAAGAAAACTGAAAACGCAAAAATTAAAAAAACATCCAGTAGTGAAAAGGTTAAGATTGTTTTGTTCTTTGGTGTTCCACCACCTTCTTTTTGTACCTCTTTACACAATGCAGCCAAAAACGAACAAACAATTTTTAACCCCTTGGCCACCTCATGCATACATGTACATCAGAAGTCGTCACTTAAAAGTTGGAGCCCGCTTGTGAGTGTAGTGGAGGCCATAGCTACCGGCTTTCGGGGCGAATGTATATGATCAGCCATAAGGCTGTTTGCATACATTTACCCCCTCAGATGGTATGGTCAAATGCGACCTCTGCATCTGAGCGGGGCAGATGAGGGAGCCGCACACTCCCGCGCCCGTGACAGTGCTTCCTGGCTGAGATCAGGGAAGCTTTAAGCAGACTGATACCCATCCCTGTATATTCCAGTACTTTCCAGCAGGTGGAATACAGTGAATGGTGTGTTCTGATGGTTGCTAATTATAGTCACCTAGGGTGACTTCTAAAAAAAAAAAGGGGAAAATATATTTAATATTATATTTAATATAAAAGTTGAAGTCACCCCCTTTCTTTAAAGTAAAATAAATATTAAAAAAACCTATCAAATGTATCGTTGTGTAAAAAAAAATCTGTACTATTAAAATATAACAATATTTATTGCATATGGCAAATGAAAAATTGTCAATTTGCCATTTTTTGTCACTTTACGTCCCCCAAAAAATTGAATAAAAAGCGATCAAAAAGTCACACACCCTTGAAAATTGTATCTGTGGATAGACCTCAAAAGAGCAGTTCATGCAAGGCAGCCCAGGAATCTCACAGAACTGGAAGACTTTTGCCAGGAAGAGTGGATGAAAATCCCTCAAACAAGCATTAAAAGACTCTTGGCTGGCTACAAAAAGCGTTTACAAGCTGTGATACTTGCAAAAGTGCTGCTAAACATGCAGGGTTCCCAAAGTTTTGCTTTGGGCCCTTTTCCTTTTTTATTATTTTGAAAATGTAAAAGATGAAAATAAAAATTTGTTTTTGCGAAAGATACAAAGAGAATGTGTTGTCTTCAACTTTATGCCTTTTGGAGATCATTTCATCTTCATCTTACTTAGAGGCTCTGTTACCCAGTTCAAACCTACCCTACCAGGCATATAGCCTGGTAGGGCTGATGACGCTGATAAAAGCCATTCCTTTTATTCTGAGGTCCCAAGTCCAGTTTTGCAGAAAAATAGACTTTTAAAAATATTAAAATGAGGCATCGGAGCACTCGGAGGCGGGCTTATGCTGTCCGAGCACTGCTATAGCTATGCCCCTTTACTTTCCTAATGCTGGCCGCCTCCATTAAATCACGCCCCCTTGCCTCTTGATTGACAGTGCTAGACCCACTGCGCACAGGATCTTTTCTTTCCTGTCCCGGCTTGTGAAAATGTCTTCTGCGCACTCACCGCCATGTCACTGAACCCAGAACTGGCGGCGCGTGCGCAGAAGACATTTCATTTGAATATTTTTAAAAGTTTATTTTCTGCAAAACCGGACCTGGGACATCAGAATAAAAGGTATGGCTTTTATCAGCGTTATCAGCCCTATGAGATATGTCTCTCCACAGGCTGAGCATTGCAGAAAAATTATATATATATATAGATATATATATATATATATATATATATATATATATATATATAATGGTCACATTTTAAATAAATTAAAGGAAACATTAATTTTACATGTAAATAGACTTGTGGAATTTTAATTAATTTTGCATGTAGTTCTCTGGTTCGGGTCTATGCAAAAGTTAGAGCTATGAATTTCAAGCCTTTCAATTTGCGTGAATGTTTTCTCTTAAATTTCACACAATCTCTATTTAAATCTTCCATAAAATAAATGTAAACCTGCCAGGAAAAGCATGTGACAAGTCAAAGTTTAACAAAAATAAAAAAAAGATTGTATGCTTGACAATTTATCTGAATTTGGAATCCAGGCATTGTGAAATTTAGAGCCTGTCAAATTCCTGCACTATTTCAAATGCATCATCATTCCTTGTATGAGCTTGGAAAGTATTCATTCCAAAGCTTAAATAAAGTAAATAACATAAAGGTCAAAAGAATTATGCGAAAAACAGGATTAAAAAATAGTTTTCGGTCATGAAATTTAAAGCCACATGGGAATTAGTGTCTGGTTGTCTTCCACATCTATGCATTTTGTTGCCTTATATTTTATTCATTCTTAAAGAGTTAGAACAAATTATCCCCTATCTACTGGACAGGGGGTAACTGCTAGATTGATGGTGGTCTGACTGCTGGGACCCCCACTGATCATGAGAACAAGGGACCTGTATCCCCTTTTTGAATGGAGTGCTGGTCAATCATGTCCAGCCCCACTTCATTCAAATCATTCAGGACTGCCAGAGCTAGCAGAGATAACTTGAAACCGAACTCTGCTTCGGTTCCAAGTTACTAGCTGGAACCGAAGCACAGTTCGGTTTCAAGTTTTAAAGTGGTATTTCACTTTTAAAGTCAACTACCGAAGTTATTCAATGAATTCACACGCACCTTCGTGAATAACTAACTTCGGTTCATTGGAGCCCATACATTCTAATACTGTACAGATGCTTTGAATGATGCGACTCACTTTGCTCAACAGTAATCGTAAACCCAGCTCAAAAATCCACAATGGACTACCTGAAAAGGCACAAGCTGAAGGTTTTACCATGGCCCTCACAGTCCCCTGTTCTGAACATCATTGAAAATCTGTGGATAGACCTCAGCTGAGCAGTGCATGCAAGATGACCCGGGAATCTCACAGAACTGGAAGAACTTTGCACAGAAGAATGGATGAAAATCCCTCAAACAATTATTGAAAAACTCTTAATTGGCTATTAAAAGCTGTGATACTTGCCAAATGGGGTGCTACTAGGTACTAACCATGCAGGGTGCCCAAAGTTTTGCTTCGGGCTCTTTTCCCATTACTGTGAAAATGTGAAAGATGAAAATAAAAAATTGTTTTTCTTAAAATACAAAGGGAATGTGTCATCTTTAACTTTATGCCTTTTGGCGATCATTGTATCTTTAGCTTGCTTAACTGCTCACAGTAAGGCTCCATTCACACGACCGTATGTATTCCGTGTCCGTATAAAAACTGAACGGAAGACATACGGAAAGTCTTCCGTAGTGTTCCGTAATTTTGCGGACCCATTGACTGGACGTGTTTTGCGGCCAAGTATAGGACATGTTTCCTTTTTTTTGCGGGAGAACTTCCGTAATATACGGATACGGAATGCACACGGTGTGCATTCTGCATTTTTTTTTCCTATGGAAAAATGAATGGGTCCGTATGGTTCCGCATCTTATCCGCAAAAATACGGATAAGATAAGGACATTAACATACGGTCGTGTGAATGGGGCCTAATAGTAATTTTGACCAGGGGTGTCCAAACTTTTGCATAACTCTGTATATTCTGTGCTTCCTGGCACATATGTCAAACATATACATAGGTCCAGTTTCATCTTATGGATGCCATAAGAGTGGATTTTTTTATACAGTACACCGGATGTGTATGGTGTGAAATCCCAATCTAAATGCAGTGTGAATATACCTTTAGCATCAAATGTATGCATGACTCTGTGCAACTTTTAGCACACACAAAAACCCAACTTAAATATTTTATTGTATGCTCCCTTAAGGCCTAAGGCCTCTTTCAGACGAGTGTGTCCAGTGCGGAAAACAAGTTCCACGTGGGAGCGTGACTTTCCCTTATGGACACAACTCTTTTCACAGGACAGCACAGCATTATAATAATTTATTTATAAATTTAGTTTATTTATAAATTTTAAATATTTACTTTGGCTGACCTTGCATCTACTGAAATTTACTGTCAGTATCATGTCAGCACAGCTCATTAGGTTGAGGTCAGGCAGAGACACACAGCATTATAAATCATTATAATGCTAATCAGTCCTGTGAAAGGAGCAGTGTCCATAACTGGAACTCACTCTTCCACACAGAGCTTGTTTTCCACAGTGGACACACTCGTATGAAATTAGCCTAATTCACACAGTCGTTGTTTGATCAGTGACTTCCTTCAGTTATTGTGAGCCAAAAACAGGTACAAATCTTTCCATTACACCTTATCCATTACATGTTGTATTTTCCGGCAGCCTCTCAGCAGGGGTTGCCGTGCTGGTGCTGGAGCGTAGTTCCAGCCCCACACGTGCACCTGCGGCAGCACAGACCCGGCGGGCTGTTCACCCACCGGAACAGCCTGCCGGAGCCCCGTGCCGCAGGTGTGAAAGGGGCCTGAGCCCCACTCCTAGTTTTGGCACACCATAACTTATGGAAATCACTGCCCAAACACGGACGTGTGAACTGGCCCTTAAGAATCCATGGCTCTCAAGGTATTATTTGGAATGAAAGTGGCCTACAAAACCTAGGTGTGTAGCACACCAATAGCTGGTGGCTAAAGCACAATTGATTTACAAATAGTTTTCTTTTTCCTACAGGGGAGATCTTATGTGAGCCCCCAAACAACAAGCTTGACAAGTTTAATGGAACTCTAATCTGGAAAGACTGCAAGTATTCTCTAAATAATAGCAAGATGCTTCTAAGAGGATGTGTTCTAAGAAATACTGAATGGTGCTTTGGGATGGTCATCTTTGCAGGTACTCCTTATTTACAAGTTCTTACAAAAATGTTGCAAATCTTTAGTTGTATGTTTAAAGGCATGTCCTTTAAATGTAACCTTTATCACACAATTTTACCTTGTTCTCTCTGCATTCTGAAGCATTCTATGCAGCAGCAGGTTTTATTTTGAGCAAATGTGCTTCGCGGTTCTCTAGAAGTTTTTAAAACTGCTCTGTCACCAGACCACCCCTATTACAGCCTGGCGGGGGTGATCATACAGTTTAACTTAATACCGTTGTCCTCACTGTCGGCGCCACGGTTGTTGATAAAATCGTACATTTATTCCTTTGCTGGCAGGCAATTTTGAGATTTCGATCACCAGAAGGCAGGTTTTTCAGTACAAGCACCACCACTATGCGATGCCTACCAATGTCTAAACACCCCCTTGATTGACAGTGCAAGACCAGGTTGAAGACGTACTCTAGCGATGTCAGTCAAGGTGTGGTGGTGGGGGGTTAGACATTGGTAGGCGTCGTATAGCGGTGCTTGTACTGAAAAAGCTGCCTCCTGGTGCTCAAATTGCCTGCCAGCAAAGGAATAAAAGTACGATTTTAACCGTGGCGCCAACAGTGAGGAGGAAGCTATCATTTTAAACTGCAGGCTATGTGCCTGCTTTGATCTGGTGACAGCTGCTTTAAAGGGGTTTTCCCACGATAAATGATCAGTAGGGGGTCCAACTGCTGGGGCTTCATGCACACCTACTGCTTATCAACTCTGTGGGACTTCAGGAGGTTACAGTACTGCTCTTGTTTTCTTGATCGGCAGGTGCCCCAGTGGTTAGACTCCTGATTAGACACTTATCCCGTATCCTGTGGACGGGGATCTCTTTAAAAGATTACTTCTACACAAGTTCTAATGGTTTCCACTGAGATATCATTTTAGAGACCTAGAAATACAGTGATATTGGTGTAGTTTTAGTTATTGATGAAGGTTTACTTACAAATGAAGTCTTTGAGACCACTACTCCAAATTACAGTGAAACATTGGCCCTGATTTATCATGCCTTCTCTCCAGAATTCTGACTTCAATAAGTCACAAAATAGGACTTTTCAGACTTGCACTCACTTGCACAAAAAAATTGAGACTTTGAAATGTGAGTGTGGTCAACTATGTTAGTGAGCTTCATTCCAGATTTATCATTAAGACTTCTTTAAAATGTCACAAAAAAGTTGCTTTCTCACTCCAGTAGGAGGGTGAAGTAGGAAAACTTTCTAAGACAAAAGTGTTTTAAGGATAAGACAAATTTACCAAACAACTTGTGACATTTGATAAATGTGACATAAAGTATTCCCCTCATAATAAATTTCCCCCATTGTCTTCTGGGTGGTGGTCCTTTCAAAGAAGAAGCCAATAAACAGAATAAAGGGAAATTGAAAATCCGTCAAAGAGTATTTAGTCTTTTCAAAGAGGTGGTCTTTTGGAGGGCTTTAGTTTTTAGAGTTTACACATGACAAGCAGATAAAGTTTCTGATATTAAGTGTATTCTCTGGTTTTTAATTCTGCTACATCCCAATAACCGATTGTTGTACTCCTATGTGCTGTGTATTTATAATACGTATTTATAATTTATAATAAATATTTCTTGCTTCTTTTCACAGGGCCAGATACTAAATTAATGCAAAACAGTGGGAAGACAAAGTTTAAAAGAACTAGCATTGATCGGCTAATGAATACTCTAGTTCTATGGGTAAGTTAGCAACATGGGCTTAGTTCACAATTCCGTGTCTGTTTGTCGTCTGTAGAAAATCCATGTTTGGTCCGTGTGCCTTCCATGTGTCATCTGTATTACACGGACAAAGCTCAGCTGAAAATTTTAAGGGGTTGGCCCATCTCACACATTGGTGGTATAACTCTAGTATATGCCATCAATGTCAGAAAAATTCATGTCCCAAAGGTACAGACACCTATCTCTAGAATGGAGCCCCCAAAGTGAATGTGGGCACTTAACAGGTGCTTCCGCCCTCCATTCACTTCTATTGGAGTGCTGAAAATAGCCGGCTCAGCTATTTCCGGTACACTCATAGAGGTAAATGGAGAGATAGCCATGCTTGCATGGTGCGCTCTCCATTCTTGTCTATGGGAGTTCCGGAAATAGCTGAGTGAGCTCACTCTCCATGTTTTCACAACTCCCATACAAGTGAATGGAGAGTATGCGGTGCACTCCTTCGCTTTGGGGGCCCTGTTCTAGAGATAGGTGTGGGTCCCAGAGATGGGCCGTTCCCTTGAGGCCCTGTTCAGATGGCCGTATTTTTGCGGGTCCGCATTATTGCGGACCCGCAAAAATACATGGGCTGCCCGGCCTGTGTTCCGCAGCGCTCGGAACACACGCCGGGCGGCCTCATTGAAAATGCCTATACTTGTCTGTGCGTACGGACAAGTATAGGACATGTTCTATCTTTTCTCGCTGAGCCACAGCACGGAGCCGCGGCTCAGCAAGGCCGCCCATAGAGGTGAACGGGCCCGCCCCTATTCCGCCCTTAATTTCCAGAGCTTCTCCTACCAAAGGTCCATGAAAAAACACTGAAAGCACATGGATACCATCCGTTTTCTGTTGGTGGTTTTTCATGGACCCGTAGGCTTGGGAGTGTTTGGTCTACATCACAGACCAAAGTAGTGCATGTCTCTGTGATTTTTCCACTGACCCACGGTCAATAGAAAACCACTGATGTGGGGACAAACACATTAAAATGGGTATGTGTGCTGTCTGTGGAGAACATGAACAGCACGTCTGTGGTTCATTGAAGTGTGAACAAGGCCTTAGGGCTCATTCAGACATGCATGTGCAGTCCGGAAATCACACTCCATGTATCAGCGTGATTCTCCATTCTGGACTCATCTTGCAGGAATGCACACCATTATACTGATTTATAATGCTGTGTGCCTCTTAATGACCTTAGTGACAGCTTACTGTCAGTATAATTCTGTAGCTCTAAGGTTCTGCAAAGGCACACAGCATCATAAATCAGTATAATGCCATGCGCTCCTGCAAGTTCAGAACAGAGGATCATGCTCACACAAGGGACATGATTTCCGGACTGCACATGCTCCTCTGAATGAGCCCTAAAACTGATTGACTATTGCTGTGTGCATCATTTGTGAAGACAGTAAATATATTGTAACAACAAATCGTCTTATTTCATGTTTTAAGTCTTATTTTATGTTTAGAACAATAATTTTGATGTCTGTATTCCAGATATTTGGCTTCCTGGTATGCATGGGGATCATTCTAGCTGTTGGAAACTCCATTTGGGAGCATCATGTAGGCACTCGTTTTAAAGTCTACCTTCACTGGGATGAGCTAGTGGACAGTGCTGTGTTCTCAGGATTCCTCACATTCTGGTCTTACATTATAATCCTAAATACTGTAGTACCAATTTCTCTCTATGTAAGGTAAGTCTAATAATCGCACACATTGGCGGTGGGGTATCTGAATATATATTATGTAAGTCTATGAGTGAGTCCTGTATATTTGTTCTATAATACCTAATTGATAGTTGTGGCATGTATATAGATTTTATTGCACTTAAAATAAAGTACCAAACCCCAGCTATACAACATAGCGGCTGTTGGCAAACAAAAATCAGGCCTTCATGTCATATTGTATTTGCATCAATTTTAGTTTCAATCCATAGTGTTGTCTTTCTGTAACCTTCTCTAAACCTCTGTCACCTGTATTGAGATGAAGCTTTCATAGTGCAATTAGCTTTTTTTAGTTTCCTTTGTTAGAAATAACCATTTTCATTGAATTGTGTCAATGATTTTGTTTCCTTCCTGCTTCATTCAACAGCCAGCAGGTAAGCAGTAGGGGCAGCATTGTCACTCCTGCACCTGAACACCCAGGCTTGGCATACCTCATGTAATAGTCACTGTAGCGTTGTCCCTCTACCATCGTACATTTCACTTGTTATCTCGTTTTTTCCCCTCATAATCATGTGCAAATTTTTCCCCAAATGCCTTTCTGTAGAATAGTTCTCTAGATATGCACTAAGTCAAGTGTATAGTGTGTTTGTGTATGTGCGCATCTGTGCACTGACACTATATTGGCTGTGAGTACCAAAAACAAATTAAATTATGTAAATGATCGATTTGTTTTTTTTTAATTCTTTATTCACAATGTGTATTTATTTAATTTTTTGCTTGGACATTTCTGTATAAGTAGGTTCATGTACTAGTAAAGATTACAATCTCATTTCCCATTTTCTGATTCATGTTGGATCAGAATCCTTGTGCTTTGATATGACCATGAACAGCAAATGCTAGTATTTCTTTGCTCTGTATTTCTGTAAGGCATGCCATCACTGTTTGACCTAAATGGTTGGACCTCCAGTGATCAACAAAGGTGCCTGGCACACAGTCTTTTATATACAGAAAGACATTAATTTCTCCATGACTTATTTTATTTTTAATTAGGCAATTACGGTATTTCTTAATTCACTTTCATTTATTTTGTTTACAGCACAAGTGTTTTCATCAATTGTTTTACACCAATACGCTTGTTATATTTTTGTTGTATTTATACTCATTTGTGATAGTATTTTTTCTACAATATTATATATATATACTCAGCATATTATGCCATCCACAGAGATGTACTGCATCACTGTGTTCTCCTCTTACTGACATCATGCAAATCTAGCATTACAGCAAACTTTAGCTTGATAAAAAGTTAAGTAAATTTGTGGGATCTCTTAGCTTTTTTTTTTTTGTTATTGTTCTGGAATCCATACTATGTTTTTACTACCTGCATGCTAAGGTCCCCTATATGCCCACAAATGCCCGACACCTCATAAGGTATACTACCCACGTCACACCTGATGCCCACACGGGTGAAGCAAGATAGGCTCATTCCTGTTGCGGCCTGCTATTGGCTAATCTGGACCCTGTCACAACTGCCCCCCCCCTCCGCCGTCGCCGGATGTTTTGATCCACACTACGGGAAGATGCAGCGGTGGCCGCGTGGGCATCAGGAGCTACGCGGGTGCCAGGGAGCTGGGTAAGTATAACCTGGATGAGGTGCCCAGACATTTTAGGTATTGGATAACCCCTTTAGTTAGCTATTATTTTCAGTGGGTACCTACTGTGCAGAAAAGAAACAAATGAATAAGGGTTACATCTATTTCATACGTATAACAATCACAAGCATTTTTTGCTTTTTTTGTGTCTAGCAGTGAAATGCTTGTGTGGAAATCCTACCAGATAAACCTGGCTTTAGATTTGATGTTTTCCACATGTTCGCTTTGGCTTTTTCTATATAGTTTGGTTTTTCTCCCTTCAAAAATGTATTACAAAATTGACCCTATTGTGTGTGCCTATGGTAGAAACATCATTGAACCCATGTTGGACTGGTACTAACGGGAACACCTCATTCTGTAACGTGATGTGCAATATGTTGATTTGTTTTCTACCTAATTCACAGCTGTAAAAGCAACTCACATATTGGTGCAAACTAAAAATTATGTCTTGGCCATGGTCTTGGTGTCCCACATGTTTTAGAATCAAAAGTAAGGCAATTGCATATTAGTAAACCATTGTTCTGCTCCCATTCCCAGCAGGAGCCTCCCTTTTAGCATGCACATAATTTGTTGCATCTTATAATAAACAGATTTCTTTTGTGTATAAAATAATGGTTTTTACAATGCCAAGTCAAATGCTTTCATGTCACAGGCTACAGGCTAATGTCGAATTTACAACATTTTAAGTATGTTGTAGCATCTTTAGCTCTGCATCTCATGTCTACACATGGTATTTTTCTCCTGTTTTTGAACATCTGAAAGGGGTGGGTAAACGCACTGTTGTCCTCGCACACTTCCAAGACTCAACACTTTCTTGCTTTCTCATCTTCTTTATCATCTCTGTCCAGCTACGTTTTAACCGGCTTTTATAGTTAATTGGCTGTATTATTTTACACTAGCAGT
This sequence comes from Rhinella marina, assembly GCA_900303285.1. Classification (NCBI taxonomy): domain Eukaryota; kingdom Metazoa; phylum Chordata; class Amphibia; order Anura; family Bufonidae; genus Rhinella; species Rhinella marina. The sequence goes on from ONZH01021381.1 coordinate 719,715, forward strand.
ATCTCCAAAACACTTTTAGCTTTTGGCACTCTCACATAATACTAACATGCAGGAATATGATGTGGAAAAATACTGCAAAGAGAACATCCCTGTCTAGATTTAGATGTTTAGCCATAAAGAAAAAAACTTTATAATGGGCCAGAAAAGGGGAGAAATAAATATATAGAATTATAAATATTTTCTTAATGGATACCGTATTACTATAATATCGCTGCTATTTCACTATAGAAATCTCCCCCCTATAAATGTTTTCTTACATGGACCACTATCAATATTATAATACCTATAACCAAGAAATCCTTTTTCTAAATGTATTAATCTAGAAAATTATTTGAATGCCTGAGAAATCATTTGTTTTCTCCCTTTTAGATTATCTTTATGTAATGTCAGATTTAGTTCTACTTTCATTTTAACATTTCAATGTACATTTTAATATGTCTTTCCACAACTTGAACTGCAGCACTCCACAATGTGGGACAGACCCTACGATTTTCTTCATCATGACCTTCCTATTTCTTCGTATGGGTACAATTCCAGAACTATGCTTACACAGGCAATATATCAGATCATCACCGATTAGCCACTACCTGCTGCTGCTGGCGCCTGAACTACCACTGACAATAGAGCTGGAAGCTTGACTCGGTTCAAAATGTACTGGTCGTGTTGGGTACTGCAGGTCAGCCCCAATTCAAGTGAATAGTACGTAACTCGGCATGGTGACTACACTTTGAACAGGGCTGTGCTATCACCGAAAAAGGAGATTAATTGCATTTGTATTTTACTGATCTGCAGCAAACTAAAATTTAATATTTATTATATTATTAAATAAATTATATTAAAACTCTAAATATGAATTAAACTTAAATATTATTAAAACTACATGTCATAAAAGTTAGTGTAACCATCCTAACTGTTAATTTTTAATATAGTGTAGGGACAGGTTAAACATTTTTGCAATATACCATATTTTTCACTTTATAAGAGGCACCGGACTATAAGACACACCCCTGGTTTAGACAAAAGAAAATTTAAAAAAATATATTTTCTAGGTCCTATGTGGTATACTAAAGTTGAGGGATCAACGTCAGTAACTTTGAGGTGGGGGGAGGGGTCAATAATTTTGGTCAGCTCCTGTTACCCTTACTGTGTCATCTGTTGACCATTGTAACAACCAGCAATGGTGCATGTGGTCATCTTATTAAATGTACATATCCAAATAAATGTGTCTCCTCTCCTTGCTCTGTTGTGCTCTGCCATGCTTCTTGTTCTGCTAGATTGTTTTTAGGTATTTGCGAGACATACATACACACACACACACACACACACAGTTCTGCTATACAGTACAACTCTGCTACACACATACACCTCTGCCACACGCACAAACCTCTGCTACACACATACAGTTCTTCTTAACACATACAGCCTGTTACACACATACAGCCTGTTACACACATACAGTTCTGTTACACACATACAGTTCTGTTACACACATACAGTTCTGTTACACACATACAGTTCTGTTACACACATACAGTTCTGTTACACACATACAGCCTGTTACACACATACAGCCTGTTACACACATACAGTTCTGTTACACACATACAGTTCTGTTACACACATACAGCCTGTTACACACATACAGCCTGTTACACACATACAGCCTGTTACACACATACAGCCTGTTACACACATACAGTTCTGTTACACACATACAGTTCTGTTACACACATACAGTTCTGTTACAACATACAGCCTGTTGCACACATACAGTTCTGTTACACACATACAGTTCTGTTACACACATACAGCCTGTTACACACATACAGCCTGTTGCACACATACAGTTCGTTACACACATACAGCCTGTTACACACATACAGTCTGTTACACACATACAGCCTGTTACACACATACAGTTCTGTTACACACATACAGTTTCCTGTTACACACATACAGCCTGTTACGCACATACAGCCTGTTACACACATACAGTCTGTTACACACATACAGCCTGTTACACACATACAGTTCTGTTACACACATACAGTTCTGTTACACACATACAGCCTGTTACAACACATACAGTCCTGTTACACACATACAGCCTGTTACACACATACAGCCTGTTAACACATACAGTTCTGTTACACACATTACAGTTCTGTTACACACATACAGTTCTGTTTACACACATACAGCTGTTACACACATACAGTCTGTTACACACATACAGTTTCTGTTACACACATACAGTCTGTTACACACATACAGTCTGTTACACACATTACAGTTCTGTTACCACACATACAGCCTGTTACACACATACCGCCTGTTACACACCATACAGTTCTGTTACACACATACAGCCTGTTACACACATATAGTTCTGTTACACACATACAGCCTGTTACACACATACATTCTGTTACACACATACAGTTCTGTTACACACATACAGCCTGTTACACACATACAGTTCTGTTACACCATACAGCCTGTTACACACATACAGTTCTGTTACACACATACAGTTCTGTTACACACATACAGTTCTGTTACACACATACAGCCTGTTACACACATACAGCTCTGTTACACACATACAGCCCTGTTACACACATACAGCCCTGTTACACACATACAGCCCTGTTACACACATACAGCTCTGTTACACACATACAGCCCTGTTACACACATACAGCCCTGTTACACACATACAGTTCTGTTACACACATACAGTTCTGTTACACACATACAGCCTGTTGCACACATACAGTCTGTTACACACATACAGTTCTGTTACACACATACAGTTCTGTTACACACATACAGTTCTGTTACACACATACAGCCTGTTACACACATACAGTTCTGTTACACACATACAGTCTTCCTTAACACATACAGCCTATTACACACATACTTATCTTTAATAAAAACTCACATTTCTCTACACTAGTGCTGGTTGTATAATTTTCCTTCTCCTGGGCTCCTCTTATTGATGACCTCATCAGAGGTCTTTAATCTGTACAATATTTTTTCTTGCTAAAATGTCTGTCTTATAAACCATAAAATACAGTACTTTATAGGCGAAATATGTTGTTTATACTACAAAACAGTGTATAAAAAGTGTTTTTGGGAAAACTGAGCATTGCTAAGGAGAGTCTGTCTTCAGTGTTGTACTGAAGATGCTTGTATGTAACAAGTCACATGGGCAGTACAGATAAAATGACATCATCAGGGTCTTACTGGAAGCATCTGTATGTTACACACAGCCTTCTTCAGTCCTCAGCAATGCTTAGAGCTTTGCTAAGAAGACTGCTTACACCCTTTTTTTCATCTTTCCCTAATAAAGTGTTTTACAAAAATGTTTTCCGCCACTGCTCCTACACTTGATTAAAAATATACTGAAATGATAGTTGTACTTTAAGTTTTAGTTTGTTGCAGCGCAGTAATATTTTAGAATGCTGCCTTTTATACAATACTAGCTAATACAACTGGTGTTGCCTGGGAATATAGAATGCACACTATCAAAATGGTTGCCTTACCCTCGAATACTGTATTTTTTTTAGTTTCCTCCCTGTATAGAATGAAATCTTCCAATTTGTGTAGGCGTATAAGAAACCTCGAAAGTCCAGGTCTGTTATGTATTTTGATAAGAGGGTGGGTGGATTTTCGGTGCCCCATCTATACAAATATAACTTAGCAGCTAGGTTGTCTGAATTAGTATCATTTCATGCACTCCCTAACCCCCCACAGTGGGTTATACCTGAATCCGATTTATTGATGCCAGTGTCCCCATTAGCTTTAATTTGGTCATCTGATATCTCCTAGTTGACCTTCGGCGAATATTCCCTACCTTATGTTACAGCTATGGAGAATAAGCTATGTTCGCTTTAAATATAAAACACAAAGCCCGATCTCACCAATGCTTCCTATATTTAGAAACCTCCTCTTTTCACCTGGGTTACCACCAACATTGTTTGTTTGGTAGAAACATGCCAAGCTACGCTGTGTGGTTGACTTTTTGCTTAATTCTAAACTCATGTCCAGAGCATACTTTCTTTCTACTTTCTCACCTGCAACGTCTGCATTCTTTCGAGTTATCCAAGTCTTACATTTTTTTTTACCTCCGTGGTCCCAACCAACAGCTGAGTGAGTAGAATATACAATGTTTGAACGACTGCATCCCTTTAGAGAGGGGTATTCTCTTTATTCTATTTTAAACTCCCCACTTTCTGATACCAAGTTGGCCCTTATACATGGTTGGGAGGTGGATTTGAGAGAGACCCTCACACTGAAGCAATGCCATGAATGCTGTACAGCAACCAGCAAAGGGAGCTGGCAGGTAACCCTTATGGAGCCTTCTTTAAAGATACTTCACAGAGTTTTTATGGTGCCTACTAGATTGCACCTTGGTTTCCACTTTATGTTTTAGAGGTTGCCAAGATAATGGTAACACCCTTAATCTTTGGTGGACCTGTCCCATAGTGAGACGGTTCTGGGCCAACATCAAAGAGGTTTATATGAAGTGTTCGGCAGTGATCTCCCCTGGTCAGCACCTTGTATTTGCTGGAGCTTAAACCACCCAACATTTAACAACACTGCCTATAAGCTTCTACAATATATCCTGATGTCCGTGAGGATTCATAGTGTGTTCAGGTATAGGTCTCCCTCACTTTCGGTGTCGGAGGTTATTAATAGGGTTAATTGCATTGCGTTATATGAAAAATGTAATGGCACTTTAAATGACACCAGGAACCAATGTTCGAAGATATGGAGTCCATGGTTAACCTGTGCCATTTCTCCTAACTTGCAGTATTTCCTGTCCCTTTGAACTCCTACTTTAGCACCTGGAAGATTTGATTGCTCCCCCCATTCCTTTTATTTTTAGACTGGGATAGTCGGGAGAGACGAGCTCTTTTGTTTTGTACTGCTTTATTCATGTAACATATACTGTATGATGGGTTTCTGCTGTTTTAAGTATGTTATTTTACTATATGCCTCTTAAAACTGTGCTTGATATTATCCGAGACCTATGTTAATTTATTATGTATTTATATACATGCTATGTTCATTTCTACTATTTTTTTGCTATTATACCAATAAATGTGTTGTGAAACATAAAACGCAATAAAGTTAGACTAGTTTCACACTAGCATTATAGGTCTCCGGTAGGCTGTTCAGGCAGAAAACAACATGCCGGCGTTCTCTGGATCGAATATTGGCAGTGGTTTTAGTCTGGCCAAATCCTGGCATGTTTGCCGGGTAGCAGCCAGATCTGTGCCTGATGCCATTATAGTCAATGGGGCTGGCAGGCATGGTGGAGACGTCCAGCTATGTCATAACCAGGGAGCTCCCACAGGCTATTCTCTGCCAGAACAGCATGCTGGAGACCTGTAACGCTACTGTAAAAGAAGCCTTATCTGAACATGCCTTTATCTGACTAAAGACTATGGGGGTCATTTAATAAGCCCCTATACCTGACAGTGGTTCCGCCGGAATTATGAGGAGGCGCCCGCCTCTTCATAACTTTGGCAGATCCACCTCTGCTTCTAAATAAAAGCCAGCTTCTGAGCTGTCTTACATTTAGATGGCCCACACCACACCCACAGTTTTAGACCTGGCATGAGCAGGGAAAAATCGCAGATTTCAGCACAACTAAGCGTTACGCCACAATCTGCACCTGAAATATGCCTAATATAGGCGTATTTCAGCTTCATAAATGACTCCCATGTTTGATTTGTAAGTTGCCTTCCCATTTAGATAATGTCATCATTGGCGTATATCTTGTAGAATGCTGGAAGTGGTTGATGTGTGTCACCAACCACAAATGTCTGCCTCATGAGCAGGAGCTTCTGGCAATTGGCAATTTAGAGTTACTGTAACAAAAGGCTTCTGTAAATGATTCATATATTTTTACTACCCACATTTGAGATTATTTTCCTCACAGAGACAGAATAGACTATAAAAATGAATAAAGAGTTGTTTCTTATAAATTTACATTTACAATTTGTACATTTTTTTTAACTTTGCTGACTTTTCTAGTCTAGTAGGGTAGTTGCTGTGTAGCGATACCCTTATCTGATATTATTTCTTTCAAGTCATGCTTGCTTATGTTCATATGGATGACTTTTTATTTCTTTACATTTTCAGTTACACAACTAAAGTTACATAATGCAACATTAGGCCTCATGCACGTCTGTGGTTTGGGTCTGCATCCAAGCCGCATTTTTGCTTATTCACTTCAATGGGCCTGCAAAAGATGCAGACAGCACCCCGTATTCTTCTCCGTATCACTGATAAGGATAGGGCTGCTCTATTGAGGGCTGGACGTTCTGTTCCTCAAAATGCGAAATGCATATGGCTGGCATCTATGTTTTGTGTATCTGCAATTTGCCGTCTGCAAAATGGACAGCCTCCGATAAGGCAAAGTTAGTTATTGACAAAGTCTTGCGAGACTTCGATGAATAACTTTGGTATTTGATTTTTAAAGTGGAAAATCACTTTAAAACTTGAATCCAAAATCTGGCTTCGGTTCCGAGGTATGCAGTTCCCATAGTCTACGGTAACAACAGCACTCTGTTTGAAGATGGCATTTTTTATGCACAGTTGCACAAATCTAGGCCAGACTGACAGTTCATGCCATACAGGAAAAAGGATATCAATCAAGAAACAGTCCAAGTCAATTTAAAATAGCAAATGAATGACACCCTTACAAACTAACAGGAATGAAAGAACCTTGTTTCTCAGGCGATATGTTTCTGGAAACAGAATGACTACCATTTCTAAAAGTTATTGAACAGATTAATATTATCCTTTTCTTTAAAGGCTATGTATTCCTTTGGGGCATTTTTTTATTATTGCATTGTACTTATTTTGAGCTAAAAATAATTTTTTCAATTGGTCTTTATTAACAATATGGAATCCATTTTTCTGTACAGAGCTGACATGCTCTACTAGTTGCCTGTGGATTTTCTGTCTTTTCTATCATCTGGGGAGCTGAGGGGCTCCTTATCTCTGCTCTCTCACATTAAAAACACTCATTAAAGCTCTAATAAGAATGTGGCTTAAATAAGTGTTTGTGACCTCTTAGTAGTTTAGAGATAAGGGTGATTAGTTGAGCATCACAAAGTAATAGGACCAATCACACATTTAGAAAAAGTTAACCCTTTGTGACAGAACGGCTCAATATTTTTAATAAATAATAAAGGCCAATTGAAAATATAATTCTATAAATAATTAAAAAATAAGTTAAATGCAATAATAAAAAATTGCCTCCAAAGGTGTACATAAAGTATACCTAAAAGTGATGCTATTTACTTGGAGTGACATAAAAACAGACTGGTGTTTTTCATTGCATTTTTGATGGAATATTGTTTTCTACTACATTTGTAACATGTTTTCTCTGTAAATAACTGTATGAGTAATATGCAAGAAGAAACGCAAACAGCCAGAGTATGCAGCATTTTGGGGGAAAAAACAGTACTAACCCAAAAATAAAAATAAGCCACCAAAATACAAAAAAACAACCTGAAATACACTGTATGTAGTTCATATTGCACTACAGATTTGAATGTAACATCTGAACAAAAAAGAAAAGTTAATAGTTCTCTGAAAAATACCAGAAAGATACATTGTGTGTGTAACTAGTCACTAATACATGATGAGTAGAATTAGAAGCACATGCCCAAAAGAAACAATGTACTGTAACTATACTGCAACTATGATCCAATGTTGTCAACAAGTGATTATTCCATACAGCATTACAGTATGTGATTTTATTTCAGATGTGTGTGGGTTACATGGAGTAATTCCATAGCACTAACCTGGCATTGATGCTGCACCAGTCACCTAGCTTCTGCCCGACAGCCTGTCCCCACTGGTCCTCTTTAGCCCTCCAGCAGCGGGGCTGGCCATCAGAATCCTGTCTCCCTTGGAGCTGCAGATTGGATGCTAGTCTGCTTCCTGTGACCTGTAGGCCCCTTGCACTTCCTGGCTCTTAAAAGTCCAACTCATCTGTTCACAATCTGTACCAGCCAATGGCTGAACTTTTCTTCTCTTCCAAAGGAACCTTTTCCTTCGGGTCTCTCTAGCTTGCTAGATCTTGCAAAGGTGCTATAATCCATTTGTCTTCCTGTGTACCAACTTCTTCCTGATTCCCTGTGCCTCTCGCCCTGTCCTTTGGACTGTTTCACGGATTCATATGTACTCTGCCTGCTCGCTCAACATTTTGACGCAATTTCCGCTATGGCCATGCCCTGCCTGGAGATGTGCTTTTGGTAGGGTATTGACTATGCATACCAAAAGTACACAAGAAAAAATTACCAATTGTCTCAGGTAATGATGCACTGACACAACCTGCGAGCGAATATATTGACATCATCCTGAGACCTTTTGTCACCATCATATGTCAGAGACACGGAATGCGGTTGCCAGAATAAGTGACATGACCCTAACACAGAACACCTTTCTTGGAAGTTTATATGTAGAGTCACTCTACAGCAATGTTCCTCAACTCCATTCCTCAGGACCCACCTACCAGTCATTATTTGAGAATATCCCACAGAATGAATACCTGAGGTAAGTCCTGATGCACTGACACTAATTAGATCACCTACTGAATACTAAGGAAATCCTGAAAACCTGACCGGCAGGTGGGCCCCGAGGACTGGAGTTGAGGAACCCTGCTCTACAGTGCTATTAAACACAAATTGGGACTGAATGCAGTGAAGAACTATTTAGAAACCAGGAGCATTTCCTTCTGGTCATCATATTTTTATCACTTTTGCAATCCACACTCACTACCAAATTTTTCCCTTTCAAAGGCAAGTACTGTATTACCATCAGATAAAAGGGACTGCGATGGGCAAGTCCTGTGCACCGACCTGCACAAATTTATTTTTGGGATGGTGGGAAGATCAAATAGTATTCACCGAAGCTCCTTCACAGTACACAGACCATATTATGGTTTGGGGAAGATTTATTGATGAGATTCTCCTGTTCTGGGAGGGTGACCAGGACACATTTTTTCAGTTTGTGAATGAGCTTAATCAGAAAAACATGGGGATGCATTTCACGTATGAAATTCATCTGGAACAATTTTGCTTCTTGGACCTCAGGATTATAAAGGGTCCTGGCAGCCACATCCTCACAGATCGAAAGCCAACATCCACCAATAGTTTTCTACACTGGTCTAGTTGGCATCCAATCTCCTTAAAAAATGGCATAACAATAGGCCATTATCTCCGAGCCCAGAGAAATTGTGCAACAGATGACGCTTTCCAGAAAGTGTGTGGTGAACTGTATCACAGATTTTGTGCCAGAGGCTATCCAAGGAAACCCCTTAAAACTGCCTACAAGAGGGCAAAGAAGGAGAAGAGCGAGACTCCCTTGACAACTAATAGTGATAACATAAACTAGAGCCAAAGCAGTGCTAAGACCATCAGATGTATAGGAACCTTTGACAGCCATCACCATGAAATTATTAAAATTCTTAAAGACATTGGTGTATACTTACCAGAGATCCAGATTTGAAAGATGTACTTATTAGAATGTAACATACCGCAGGGGACGCAGTCTTAGAGAACAGTTAGCCCATAGTCATTTATCTACAAAACATCTACATTATGGCTAACATCAGATATTAAGGGTTCCTTTCCATGCGGAAATTGTATTTTCTGTAAATATTTACGTAAAAGGTTTAAAAACTCACCAGTCCTGTTGATAGACGGGAGAATGGTATCAGGGAATTTTTTAATTGTTGGAGCACTGATATTTTCTATACAGCATCCTGTACTTGTCCCAAATTGTACTTTGGTATGACAGACCATATTAGAGACGAATATCAGACCATATTAGTGCCATTAATACAGATAAGGGTATAAGCGTTAGTGGCAGTCGATTAGCTATAGTGATTACCTGCCCACAATGAGGTATTACTCCAGACTGTTAGGAGGGGACACGTCACCATGGTAACATTGTACAAATTTTGAAATAAAAGTTATGTTTTAATTATTACACAAGAGGACCACTAATGGTATTTTTGTGGTCATTTTGACATTTGTGAGATTGATACTTTAAATATCCCTAGGATTCCTCTTACGGGAATGTATTTATATACATTGACTAAACATACATTACATACATACAAATAGGGGCAGATTGGCCATGGACCCAACAGGGAAATTTTCCGGGGGGGGGGGGTTCGATGCCTAGAAGGGCCACCCAAGCCCTCCTCATGGCCGCCAGCAAGGTTCATAAACGGATTCTCTCTTTTGCGCCTGACCAGCAGCCGCAGGTGTCCTCCTGAATTCAACTGTATTGACATCCTCAGGACCGCGATACAGTTGATTATTGTAGCACAAGTGGCAGTATTTTTTGCTGCACTGTGGTATCTGGTTCTTCTGGGGCAGTATATTGCTCTGCACTATGGTATTGCTGGCCCTGCCTACTTATCTTCTGTCAATTTGGACCTGCCTGCAACATAGGGCCACTTTTACCTTTTTTTTCAGGGACACTTTTAGTTTCCAGTCCACCCCTGCATTCATATGTATGTCAATCCCCATGCCTGGTTCCTAGCTAGAAGCTTGATCAGTTTCTATCAGTTTTGTGCAAGCTATATTGTAGTAAACATATATTGGAGGAGATTTATCAAAACTGGTGTAAAGGAAAACTGTCTTTGTTGCCCATATAGAAATATAAAATTATAAATAAATTGATGATGCAAAGAAACTATTTTTTTAAAAATGTTTTTATTTTTTTAAATATATTTTTAATACACTTTTAAAAAGTAAAACATAATAAAAGCCTATATAAATTTGGTATTGTTGGAATTTTATTGACCTGCAGAATAAGGGCGTCATGTCATTATTAGCGCACAGTGAACGTCGTAAAAACAAAAAACCTTGCCTCTTTTTTTCTCAATTTTACCCAACAAAGAATGTTTCCCATTTTCCACTACAAGCTATGGTAAAATTAAATGGAGCCATTAAAAAATATAACTTGTTCTGCAGAAAACAAGCCCTCAAAATAAAAACACTGTGTTGTAAGATCTTTGTTTTCTTCCTGTATAAAAGAAGGAAATTACTGTCTAGGTCAAGACCATTTTTTTTTTTTATAAAGCACTGCACTTATTTGGGGGTAACTAAAAAAAGAATATAATTCATCATGCTTTTCCATGTATTTCATTGTGAAAAGCATGCTTATATATACATCACCCCATCAACGTTAATATGAATGATTTACTTTTGCCGTTGTTATTTTCAATATAGAATTCATTTTGATACCACTACTTGTTTATTTTGCAAATTTACCTTTCACAGTGTTGAAGTTATTCGACTGGGACATAGTTACTTTATCAACTGGGACCGTAAGATGTTCTACTCTAAAAGAGGCACCCCCGCTGAGGCTCGGACTACAACCCTTAATGAAGAATTGGGGCAAATAGAATACATATTCTCGGACAAAACTGGGACACTTACTCAGAACATCATGACATTCAATAAATGTTCGATTAATGGAAGACTATATGGTTAGTAAAATATGTATACTGTGCTATTGCTATGTCCATAACTTGAGGTTGTTTTACATTCATTTTTTGTTGCTGCAAGGATTGAATGTAGATTATTTACAATGATCACTGAAGCCCATGGATTATAGGGGTGTTAAAACTGTATTTATATACTTTGTGTGTATATATATGTATTTATATACTTTGTGTGTGTATACTTTATAAGAAATGGCCCCCTTCAATTGTATAGGGGCCGTTGGTCGATTAAAAACAGCCAAAGTAGGTCATGTCCTGTTGTATGACAGCTGTGTAACTGGCTGTTAAAAAACAAACAAACAAAAACCAGCCATATTAATATGACTATAGACTTCCATTGTTATGAAAACGGCATTCACACAGCCGTTTTTTTCACTGTTGCATGGATGCAGCCTTGTATGAAAACACGAGTTTCTCTGACCCAGTGATGACAAATCAGAAAGTCCAATCTTTTATACAGAAATTTGTGAGTCCTCTATTCTCTGAATGTCTAGGGACACAGCTTTCCACTCTTAGTTCAAAAAGGCAGCACCCAGCAGCTCACCCATCTGACTCACTAGCTCTACCCTATTGAATAGAACAACCTTTGTGCAGAGGCACATGAGGAGGCACTGTCGATTATGTGCGTTGTCATTTTAAATACCCAACTGCTGACGTAATTTTACTTGAGGCAGTCACAAAGGGGTTAGGTGATCGAATGATTTTGCCTGGAAACAGCTGTTTTGTCAGCAAAACTGGCTTTTTCCAGAGGCTGAATCATACATGTGCAAAGGTCCCTGTATTTAACGGCCTTCAAAACTGGGATGTAAAGAAACCTCTAGTAGGCCATTTAGTAAGAAATATAAATTAACCACTTCTCTGCCGCTGTACAAATATATATGTTGGTGGTATGGTATTTAATAAATAGCTGGCTTTCTGCTGTTTTAAACTCCTCAGACGCCATGATCAGTTGTGACCATGGCATCTGAGGCGGCTTTCCCCAGGAGGGCTGCACTCCTGTGGCCCTTACGGCAACCTGATAAAGAGATTGATGAAGCCATTCCTTCTCCGTAATAGCCTAGGAATCTCAGGACCTCTGAAGAATCTGAGACTATTACAGATGTAGTTCTAATAGAGGCCTGCAGGTGGCAGTGCTCCTTAGGAACAGATCAAATCTCCCATACACTGCAATGATTCTTTGTAGTGTATAAGAAAAATGATCTGAAGATCACATATTGAAATAAAAAAGTTATATATATTTAAAGCTTTAAATCACTCCCTCTTTACCTATAAGAAAAATGAATAATACAAGAATAAAGATAATTTTCACCACCATGTTCCAAAAACCCCATATATTAAAATATAAACTTTTGTATCCATACAGTGAACATCATGATGGAAAACAAAGGCAAATTAGCAGATTACAATTTTTGTCACTTCACCTCCCAAAAGAATTGACTCTATGTGATCAAAAAGTCATATATCTTCCAAAATGGTATCAATAAAAACTACATTAGCGCCCCCCCCCCAAAAAAAAAAAAAATCTGACTCGTACAACTCCGTTACCACAAAAAGCTATGGGGGTCAGAATATGGCGATGCAATAAATCATTTTTTATTTTTTTAAGTGTTAAAACACAAGAAAAACTATATAAATGTGGTATTGCTGTAATCATTCCAAACTGGAGAGTGAAGGTAACAGGTCAGTTTTACTTCATGGGGACACCATAAAAACTACACCCACAAAACTGTATCTGAATTGCATTTTTTTTTTCAATGCCACCCCATTTCCCAGCACCCCACAACACCTTATGCAATATTAAATGGTTCCATTAGAAAGTACAACTTGTCCCACAAAAAAACAAGCCCTTGTGCAGCTATGTGAATGGGAAAAATAGAAAAGTTATGGCACCGGGAAGCCTTTTAATGAAGCTGTTAATCATCATTGACACATCTTTAATAGGGTCACCTATTTCCTCAGTATAGCACAGATCTCTTCTTCCTGAACCCATGTAAGTTTTGGGGATAATGGATGAAGCATGTGTTTAGAGGTACTTCTGGTTTAGTTTTTTTTAAAACATCTGACATCGTAGAGACATGTCCAAACTATTAACAGTTAATGGAGTCCATTAGTTGGGTTCTAGTTATGCCTGGATTGAAGGGCACTAGAGGCTTTTCCAGTACCATGCTCCTCCAACTTTTAGCTCAGAGATCTCTAAAATTCTGCACGCTGTCAATGTGGCACACATAGGCTTCAATGGTACCTTCACATGCTGCAGATTTTGTTGCAAATTTTTCCAGCACTGAAAATCAGTTCTATTAACCTGAATGGGTTTTGCAGAAGTCCATATGCATACATCCACATTTAAAGAGGTTATCCGGGAAATGATAATAATGACTTATCCTCAGGTTAGGTCATCATTATCGCATCAGTGGGGGTCCAAGTCCTGGCACCCTGCCAATCAGCTGTTTAAGAGAGCCACTGCACTCACCAGAGCTCTGGTGAACAATGCAGGTCCCGCAGCTTTCCAAAGACAGCGCCATACATCATATAGTGGCAGTGCTTGGTATTGCAGTGGGGGTCCCAGGTGTTGCACCCCCACAGATCTGATACTGAAGACCTATCCTGAGGGCAAATCATATATCCTTTTCTGTATAACCCCTTTAAATGAATAGAACTGATTTTCAGTTGCAGAAAATTCTGGAGCTGATTTTTTCAATTCTGTTTTAAATATGCTTTAACCCCTTCGCGACCGGAGCTTTTTTCGGTTCTGCATTTTCGTTTTGCGCTCCCTGCCTTCAAACAGCCATAACGCTTTTATTTTTCTGTTCACATAGCTGTATGAGGGCTTGTTTTTTGCGGGACAAGTTGTACTTTCCAACGCCACCATTTAATATTGCATACGGTGCAGTGGGAAGCGGGAAAAAAATTCCAAACCGGGTGAAATTGCAAAGAAAACGCTATTCCGCTACAGTTCTACGGGTTTCTTATTTACAGCGTTCGATGTGCATTAAAACTGATCCATTACTTTCATTCTACTGGTCAGTACGAATCCGGCAATACCTAATATGTATAGTTTTTCCTGCGTTTTCATAGTGATAAACTAATTAGAAAGTTGCCCTTTTTTTTTTTTTTTTTTTCCTTGTCAAATCTTGACCCCTATAACTTTTTGGTATTTATGTGTACAGAGCTGTATGGGGGCTCATTTTTTGCGGGACGATCTGAAGTTTTTATTGATACCATTCTGGGGTGTGTATGACTTTTTGATCACTTTTTATTTAATTTTTTTTAGAAAAAAAAAGCGACAAAAAACGGCAAATCGCCATTTGACGCTTTTTTCCGCCACACAATTCGCCGTATTGGAATTTTTTTTTTTATATTTTAAAAGTACGGGCGTTTTCGGTCACGGTGATACCCATGATGTCTATATTTATTGTTATTTAGGTATTTATTTTTTACTTATACGGAAAGGGGGGTGATTTGAACTTTTACATCTTTTTTATTTTTATATATTTTTTAACATTTTTTTTTTAATTTTTTTTTGTACTATTAGAAAGCTCAAATATGGGCTTATATATTGTGGCTTTTTTTTTTTTCTTTATGAGCAATTCTGGGTTTTCTAGACTCAGAAAGCCATGAATTGCTCATTTCTTATCCTGGCCTGCCATCTAGTGGCCAGAATAAGAATTGCAGTTTGAAAACTGTAATCCTCACCAGCGAGGATTACAGTTTCATATGGTGTACAGACACCCCGATTGGGCCACACGGGGTGTCTGTACACCACCCGGAAGCGAACGCTTCCGGGTTTAGACGCAACTAGATGCCGTGATCACGTGTGATCACGGCATCTAGTCAACCCGGAAGACGCCGCCGATGGAGTAGGTAGCGGCAAGTCTCTGCTGTTAGAAACAGCAGAGACTTGCCGGCCATGACGCCCGCCGCACCCGCGAGCGGGCGCCATGTGCCCGCATCGCCCCAGCGCCGTACATGTACGGCGCTGGTCGCGAAGGGGTTAAAGAGGTTGTCCCATGAAAAATATTCTATAATTTTGAAACCAGCACCTGGATCTGAATACTTTTGTAATTGCATTTAACTTAAAATTTTGTATAGCTACTAAGTTATTCAATAAAATATATTTATATAGTGCCACTTAATTTCTTAGTTCTTTGACCTGCTCACTGAGAAGGCCGCACATGCTCAGTTTCCTCTTTCAACTGCCTCCTGAGCTGTGATAGGGAGAGCTGAGACACGCCCCCTGAGCTGCAGCAGAAAAGACACTCCCCTTGAGCGGTCAGCTTGATATACATCTAGTAGAGCAATGAATGGGGAGATCTCTGGATCCATGTGAGGTACAGGGCTGGTTCTGACTTTGTTAGAAAGAGGGTGCTGTGTACTGTATGATGTCTGATTTTCATTTTTTACATTATTCATGGGATAACCCCTTTAATGTATAAATCTAGTGAAAACCACTGGAGGAGCAGGTCTAGTTTAAATGTGCTTTAATAATTTAGTAAAGACTCTGCTACTTCAAAATCTTCAGTTTTGTGTTGTGTAAAGTTTTCGTTGCCCAATATGCTGTGTTTATGCATTTTCCTAGCTTGCCAGAAACATTATACACATTTTAATTAGCATGTCTCTTTGAATATATAAATGTTTAAGAATTGTAGATGGATTCTGAGTTTTATGACCTCTTAACGCGTCTGTTTTTTTAGGTGAAGTGCGTGATGAGCTGGGTCGCAAAATGGAAATTACTGAGGTATTGATCATTTTTGTTGTTTGTGTGTTTCTATATTACCCAACATCACAGTGTAGATTCACTGCTTAATCCAAATATATAGTGGAAGCAATCATGCAAAACAAAACCACGTTACTTTTCCATTGGGGTTTTCCGAGATTTCCTATACACTTTAATAGGAAAGAGCCGTCCCATTGAAGTGAATGGGACGGCTTGTAATTACACCTGCACACTGCTGGCAAGCAGGTAAACAATGAAGGGAAGGCTCCTGAGGATAGGTCAGCCATATTAAAATCTCGGAAAAACCCCTTTAAGGGCCCATTCACACAACCGTAGTATTGCGGATCCGCAAAAATGTTGATCCGCAGTACCACGGATGCCGCCCAGCCATGTGTTTCCGCAAATTGCCCCGTTCAAAATGCCTATTCTTGTCCACTGTTGCGGACAAGAATAGGACATGTTCTATAATTTCTTGCGGAGATGTGGCTCAGCAAGATTGCGTGCTGGCCATAGAAGTGAATGGGGCCGCATCTATTCCGTAATATTGCGGTATAGATGCGGACCCATTCACACGGTCGTGTGAATGGGCCCTAAGTATTCTAGACGCTGTGGGTACTTTTGCCATAGAAAAAAACTATAATTAAATTTGACTGTGGTACCCTTAAGTTTAACAAGTTGCACGGTTTCATAAATTCATTTTCAGACCCCCTGATATTCAGTTTGCAACTTGCTCCTAGTTTCACACTATTTCAAATGTGGGCATGTCCCATAACTCTCCTCTCTGTATAGTGATTCACAGCCTTTTAAGATTTATCGTCGTTCACCCTATGCTTGTCTCCCTATCTACAGTCTATGTTATTTGTCCTCACTGGAAACCTGCACGCTTTCCTACCTCTCCACACACTAATCTGCATTATACAACCTCCTGCACTTCCCTGCTGCTATCTTTAACAGTGAGAGCCAGTAACTGTGTTCTGTTCACAGATTCAGCAGGACAGTTGGCTAGGTGAAGGAGTTAAACAGATTCTTCAGCAGCAAAATAGTAGGACATTTTCATGAAGATTAGAAATTTGCTTAATTTTGCATTTATCAAACAACTGAACACCAGAGAAAAATTCAATTTCAAAGATTATCATTGCCTTAAAGCATGTGTTTATGAGTAGGAAGGACGTCAGAAATAGCAGACTTTGGTAATATCCATTCCAGCTAAACATACCTATCAAACCTATTCTTTTTCATTTATAGTCAAAAAGTGACTTAAAGAGGACCAGTCAACACAAAATCAAAAGTATGCAGGCAGCATGTTATAGAGCAGGAGGATCTGAGCAAACTGATATATAGTTTTATGGAAAAAAGGTTCAGTGAAATGTATAAATGTGTCTATATCTCTGCATTTTCTAGACCATCCTCTGTGCACAGTTATCAGTGACTGACAGCTATCTCTGTATACACACTTAGGGCTCATGCACATGCCCGTTGTGTGGCCGTTCCGTTCATTGGGGACTGCAATTTGCGGTCCCCAATGCACGAGCAACATTCGTGCGGCAGCTGGGACGGATCAAGACCCATTCAACTTGAATGGGTCTGTGATTCGTTTGCACCATAAAAAAATAGAACAAGTTCTATTTTTTTGCGTTGCAGGTCCGCATCCGTGATGCGGGGAGCACATGGCCGGTACGTGCATATTGCGGACCGCAATACAGGCCACAGCATGAAGCCTTACACAGAGAATGCAATGCAATCATTTACTGATAACACCTCCCCTGTTTACAGCTATCAGTGACTGACAGCTATATCTGTATACACACTTACACAGAGAATGCTATTAATCACTGTTAACACATCCCCTGTGTACA
This sequence comes from Rhinella marina, assembly GCA_900303285.1. Classification (NCBI taxonomy): domain Eukaryota; kingdom Metazoa; phylum Chordata; class Amphibia; order Anura; family Bufonidae; genus Rhinella; species Rhinella marina. The sequence goes on from ONZH01021381.1 coordinate 737,836, forward strand.
GTTATCAGTGACTTACAGCTATCTATGTATACACACTTATACAGAGAATGCTATCAATCACTGTTAACACATCCCCTGTGTACAGTTATCAGTGACTGACAGCTATCTATGTATACACACTTACACAGAGAATGCTATCAATCACTGATAACACCTCCCCTGTTTACAGCTATCAGTGACTCACAGCTATCTATGTATATACACTTACATAGAGAATGTTAGCAGTCACTGATGACACAAGAGAAGTCAGAATAAGTGGATATTTAAACTCATAAACTGCAAGTTTTACTGAATCTTTTCTCACAAAACTGTGTTTGTCTGTTCAGACCCTCTTGCTCTATGAGGGTATGACCACATGCCTTATTTGTGATGCTGCTGTTCCGAGTAGCGCATGATCTGTGGGGCCACAGTAGGCTCTAATTAACCCCTTAAGGCCGAAGCTACTTTTACACTTAATGCCGAAGCCACATTTTTTAAATCTGCCATGTGTCACTTTATTAATTCATAACTTTGGGATTCTTCACCGATTCGACTGATTCCAAGATTGTTTTTTCGTGACATATTGTACTCCACGACAGTGGTAAATTTGAGTCAATATAAATCACCTTTATTTATAAAAAAAATCATAAATTTACAGAAAATTTGGAAAAATGTGTAATTTTCAAACTTTGAATTTCTCTGCTATTAAGGCAGATAGTGATCCCTCACAAAATAGTTATTACTTTACATGTCCCATATGTCTACTTTATGTTGCCATCATTTTGTAGATGTAATTTTATTTTTTGGGGATGTTAGAAGGCTTTTTAAGAAATTTTCCAAAACCATTTTTTTAAGCACCAGTTCAGTTCTGAAGTCACTTTGTGGGGCTAACATAATAGAAACCACCATAAATTACCCCATTTTAGAAACTACACCCCTCAAGGTTTTCAAAACTAATTTTACAAACTTTGTTAACCCTTTATGTATTCCACAAGATTTAAAGGAAAATGGAGATGACATTTCAAAATTTCACTTTTTTTTGCAGATTTTCCATTTTAATCAATTTTTTCCTGTAACACATCAAGGGTTAATAGCAAAAAAAACCTCAAAAACTATTACCCTGATTCTGCGATTTACAGAAACACCCCACATGTGATTGTAAACTACTGTATGGGTGCATGGGCAAGCGCAGAAGGAAAGGTGCGCCAGATGGTTTTTGGAGGGCGAATTTTGCTGGACTGGTTTTTAGACACCATGTCCCATTTGAAGCCCCCCCGATGCACCCCTACAGTAGAAACAACCAAAAAGTGCCCATATTTTGGAAACTAAGGGATAAGGTGACAGTGTTATTGATACTATTTTGGGGTACATATGATTTTTGATCGCTTTATATTACACTTTTTGCTAGGCAAGGTAAACAAAAATGGCTGTTCTGGCTCAGTTTTTTTTTTTTTTTTTTACTGTGTTCACCTGAGGGGTTAACTAATGTGATATTTTTGTAGAGCAGGTTGTTACGGACGTGGCAATACCTAACATGTATAGTTTTTTTATTTATTTAAGTTTTACACAATAATATCATTTTTGAAACAACAAAATCATGTTTTAGTGTCTCTATAGTCTGAGAGCTGTAGCTTTTTTATTTTTTGGGCAATTGTCTCAGGTAGGGCCTCATTTTTTGCGGGGAAGAGTGACGGTTAGATTGGTTACTATTTTGAGGGGTAATATGCCTTTTTGATCGCTTGGTATTACACTTTTGTGATGTAAAGTGACAAAAAAATTGCTTTTTTGACCCTGTTTTTATTTTAGTTTTTTTACTGTGTTCACCTGAGGGGTTAACTAATGTGATATTTTTGTAGAGCAGTTGTTACGGACGTGGCGATACCCAACATGTTATAGTTTTTTTTTATTTATTTAAGTTTTACACAATAATATCATTTTTGAAACAAAAAAAATCATGTTTTTAGTGTCTCCATTGTCTGAGAGCTGTAGTTTTTTTATTTTTTGGGCAATTGTCTCAGGTAGGGGCTCATTTTTTGCGGGAAGAGGTGACAGTTAGATTGGTGCTAGTTTGAGGGCATACGCCTTTTTGATCGCTTTGTATTACACTTTTTGTGATGTAAAGTGAAAAAAAATGGCTTTTTTTTACCCTGTTTTTATTTTATTTTTTTTACGGTGTTCACCTGAGGGGTTGGGTCATGTGATATTTTTATAGAGCGGTTTTTACGGACGCGGTGATACCTAATATGTTAAGGTATTTTATTTTCTTCATTTTTAATCAATTAACATGTGCTTATATGGGGAAAAATTGGATTTTTTTTTACTTTTTATTTTTTTACACTTTTTTTTTACACTTTTTGACTCAGACCCACTTGGTTCTTGAAGATCCAGTGGTCTGGTGTTTTACAATACACTGCAGTACACTGTATAGTGTACTGCAGTGTATTTTCATTCATAGTAAGCTTTACCATGGCAAGCCGGACGAAAGCGTCCGGTTGCCATGGTAACCATCGGAAGCATCCGGTTGCCATGGCAACCATCCGAGAGCGTCCCCGGTTGCCATGGCAACCATCGGGAGCGCCCGGTTGCCCATGGCAACCATCGGGACGCTGCCACAGCACAGCAGCGTCCCGATGGGAGGGAGCTCCCTCCCTCTCTCCCTCCCCACACCATCGGTGCGCTGCCAGAGCACCGCAGCGCCCGATGGGAGAGGGAAGGAGCCCTGTTAACCCTTTCCATACTGTGGTCCCTACGGACCGCGGCATGAAGGGGGTTAAACGGCCGACATCGCTGCCGCAGCGATGTCGGCCGTTTGAAGCAGAGTGTCAGCTGTACGCTGATACTCTGCTTCACCGCTCGGCCATCCTGACATCGAGGAGGGGGGGGGGAATGTATTAAAAATTTAACTGCCTGAAAAAAGTGTGGGTGTGGGGGACGGGGGGGGGGGGGGTCTGCAAACATTTTATGAGGATCTGACCCCCGCAGTCTCGGACTGTGGGGATCAGATCCTTTCAACCAGCACACGCGTATCCTGTGATTGGCTAGTCTGACCAGACTAGCCAATCACAGTGATCGCTGGCCCGGGACCGCCCCCATTGGTCCCGGGCTGGTTAGCTGAGACCCCGGCTGTAATTAACAGCCGGGGTCTCAGCGCTGTCACCATGTCATCAGACATGGTGACAGTTTAAATGCCATGACGGCTTATCCCGTCATGGGGCGGCAAGCGGCTCCTGCCCATGACGGGATAAGCCGTCATTCGGCGTTAAGGGGTTAAACTAATGAAGACCACAGTGTTCAGTGGGTCTATATTGTTTATGGCAACGCGGCATTGAAGGTGCCACACAGCCATTAACAATACAGACCCCCTGAACACTGCGGTCTTCATTAGTTTAATTAGAGCCCACTGCGGCCCTTTCAGCCACACGGTTCCTGAACGTAATGCTGTGCACTGTGTGGTCATACCTTCACATGCTGCCTGCAGGTTGCACTGCATTTTGTGGCGATAGGCCCTCTTTAAGTGAACTAAGAAAATGGATCCGTAAACCATTTTGATTCTTAATTGAAAATACAATGCTACATACATCCCTCTCAGAAAAGTGTATACTAAAATTAAACTCGTGTGAAAAGAGGGTTGCATAACTGGAATGGGATACCTTGTAAAGTAATGTGATTTCTACTGTGTACTAGAAAACGTTCTCTGTCAAGAGGTGTGGATGCTGGGTTGACGTGAATGTCATTAAAAAATGATAGCACATAAAAAAATATGACCATAGTTTGTCAATGGGCATGCACAGCTGCTCGTAATAAACGGAGATTTAGATTATAACACTTGATTCTCATGAGAACTTTGTGACATTTTGGGTCAGTGACTGTTCAAGCAAGGCACAATCCAGAAGGCCATCACTAAAGATAAATAGGGATTAACCTTCCTTCTGGCAGTCATACATTTTGATTTCCACATGTATGAATTATGATAGTGGCATTCTTTTGGATCATATATGATTTCCTCCACATTTTATCAGTCATTGGGGATTAATATCCCTTTACTGGGTTGCGCCTGTTAAGAGAGATTACTTTGAATGGTCATGTCTTTATTTTCCAGAAAACCGCTCCAGTGGACTTTTCATTCAACACCCTTGCTGATAGGAAGTTTCAGTTTTATGATCACAGCTTAATTGAGGCCATAAAGCTAGAAGAGCATCATGTGCAGGAGTTTTTCCGATTACTCTCCTTATGTCACACAGTTATGTCTGAAGAGAAGAATGCAGGTTTGTATTCCTTAAAGTCGCCATAAAGAGATGTCAAGGTCTTGGACTCTCCACTCTACAGTGCGGTTTCCCTTCATCAGCATTTTACTGTAATATTTTATTTCCCAGACGCAATCAAAGTTATTGGCTCAGTTTCTTGCACTTAGTGTTTCTTAGAAAAAAAGATGATTTTTTAATGATCCCCAAGCTTTGTTTCAACATTTTCCTTGGCAAGTGTCTATTGTCAGTTTAAATGATGTGATAATGGTGAATTTTCATTTTTTAAGAGCTTTAGGGAGAAGACTTTCTGGGCTTCACGTGGCTCTATAGAGAGTTAAGGAGCAATAGTAGGTTGGAATCACTGTAGTGTAAACTCATAATCTAAACTATCATCTCAGTGGGCCAATAATCATAAAAGGCTGCAGCAAATAGTTTGCACTTAATGTTTGCTTTATTTTTTAAACCTGATAAGTTGTCAACAATTCAGAAAGGTTGGTCAGTATGATATTGGAGGAGAGTAGAAAGGGAGTTCATGTAGGAACCGCTACCTCATGCCGAATTAAGCATATGGCTGCAGTGATCCAGGACAGCAATCCTAAAACACTGGGCCACATTGATGAAAGTGACTGCTCCTAGATGTTGTCACAAAATGCACTAAACTTTCATGCACTTTGGTGTATCTAGGGGCATGGCCTTTCAGGAAAGGGAAAGCTATAGCCTAATATGCCAAACTTTGCACCAATACTTCACCACAAATCTGGTGTACAATTCTGCAAACTAAGCCAACACATTAATACCAATAATATCTATACCATGTTATTCTGCACAACATGGGACGGAGTTCTGCTGTATGAATCAAAAAACTAGACATAGTATTAGATAAAATACAGTAAATCATATAATTTGAGTCACTTCCATTTCCTGTTACAATGAAGTGCAGTTCTAGTAGAGGTAAGGGTTAACCAGGATGCAGAATTCCACTTGCTGTGAGCCCTCGGCTATATAATGCACCATACAAGAGTTATGATGATATCCCTCCCAGTATTTATAATTTAGCTACCTTGTGGCTTTTAGGTCAGACACGTGTTTGCAGTTCTGGAATTTTCAGAATTGCTATGACTCAGTCCTTTTACCAGTGAAATTGCTCATGATGTGTATGTTTATGAATGGGTCCCACAAATCTTCCTATGACCTTTTTTCACAGGCATTTATTTAACCGAAAAGGGATGTTTTCCAAACATTTATAGATATTGCAAAACTTAAATGTTTTATTTCCTGCATATTTAAGGTTGATCTTTACAGTTATATTAGTCATATAGTATATAAAAAATGCAAGCTTGTGTTAGGACATTCTGTCATGCATACCACAGCACTGTTTGGCACCATACATTTATAACAGAATGCCACTTTACAATGCTTAAAGAGTAACTAAACTTTTGACATACTTTACTTAAAAATGCTGTGCATATCCTAAAAATAATTTCTGTAATACATTTTATTAATGTGTTTTCCTTTTTTGAAAAATAGCAATCTGAAGTTGTCTTCTAAGCACTGTAAAATCATTACATTTGTACACCGCTTCACTGAGCCGAAAGCTCTCCTGTAACAATGTTCTTCTTTTCAGAGCTTGTGTGCTCAGCTTAGCTAAATCCTGGCATAGCACATCTGTAATTGCCCCTAAAAGCCCCACCAATACTAATAATTCTCTCTCTTTACTAATAGTGCTCCCATAAAGTGCCTCCAATAATGCTAATGTTCCCCCAGAGGGCCCTTGTTAATAATAGTGCCTTCCATAGTAGTAATAATGCCCCCATAGTGCTCATAATATTAAAAATGTTCCCAATAATCCCCCGATGGTAATAATTCCTCCTATATTGGTCCTACAGTAATAACACCTACCACAGTACCCCCCAGTAGTAATAATTTCCCCCTATAGTGTCCCTAGTAGTAGTAAAGCCCACCATAATGACTTAGTAATAATGCCCTCCTATTGTGCCACCAGTAGTAATGAAACCCACCAACGTGTCACAGTAATAAAAAACCCAACATAGTGCATGCCAATAGTAATAAGGAATCCTTGGTACACCGCAGTAGTATTAATTCTCCATTACAAAGTGCCGCCAGTAATATGAATATCCCTATAGTGCCCCCAGTAGTAATAAAGCCCACTATAATACCCTTAGTAATAATAATGCCATTCTTTGTTGCAACAATAGTAGTAATGCCCCCTATTGGTCATGCAGTATTATTAAAGCCCACCATAATACCTACTTGCTGTAATAAAGCCACTACAGTGCTCCTCAATAAAATAATAATGTCCCACCATAGTGTCCCCAGTAGTACTAATAACCCCTATAGTGCCCCCGTAGTAATAATGCCCACCCAATATTGCCCCCAGTAGTATGCTCCCCAAAAAGTAGGGTGCAGTTTGATGGCTCAGTGGTTAGCATTGGTGCCTTGCAGAGCTGGGATCTTAGGTTCAAATCTGACAAAGGACAAAGGTCCTGTTGGTCTAACTTAGTGAAGTGGTTTAGTGTGTGTTCTTGAATCCCTAGTGCTCTAGAGTAGCAAAGAGTTTAACGATTAAACCCATGGGGGGCGGGTTCCAAAACAAATAATGGCTACAAACAATGTCTCCTCCATGTATAACACATACTTATTGACCATTGATTTAATTGAGACTGTGTGAGGCTTTATTTCCCTTGTAGTAATGCTTCAGGAGAATCTCTGACAGATTATACCGGACCTCCAGAATCAAAGAGAACTGCGGCGCTCACCACCTTTAGTCTGTAGTCCATTTATTGATGCGTTAGTTTTAGTACAAAAGTTATTGTCCCATCAGCAGGACAACTGATAGTCAGCTATTCATCTGAGGTTCAGTCCTGAAAAGTGGACTACCCCTTCCTGAAGACCTAGGGCAGGGGTAGGGAACCTCCGGCTCTCCAGCTGTTGTGAAACTACAATTCCCAGCATGCTTCATTCATTTCAATGAGAGTTCTTAGAAGAGCAGAGCGAGTATGCTTGCTGGGAGTTGTAGTTTCACAACAGCTGGAGAGCCGGAGGTTCCCTACCCCTGACCTAGGGTGATGAATCAGTTAAAGGGGATTTCCCAATAATCCACACATTAGGGACTGGACCCCCACCAATCATGAGAACATAGGTACCCGAGTCCCCTGTGTGAATGGAAATAGTTACACATGGGCATGGCTTCTTTATGGGACACTTTAAGGGTAATTTTCAGTTTTAATTATGTCTCGCCTATTTTTTATTGTGCAGGGGAACTCATTTACCAAGTTCAATCACCAGATGAAGGAGCCTTGGTCACTGCTGCAAGGAATTTTGGCTTCATATTCAAATCCCGAACACCTGAGACTATCACTCTGCAAGAAATGGGGAGAATTGTAACCTACCAGCTGTTAGCCATTTTAGACTTCAACAATGTCAGAAAGAGGATGTCTGTCATAGGTAATGTATGTTTTAATTATACTGCAGACACCACTGTCTCTTCTTGTCAGAGGCTGTCACAAATAAAATGGAGGTAAAAGTATGGAATCGAGAATGGGAACAAACCTTGCAATCATGGAGGTGTCTTATAATTATTCTAGCACTTCCCGTGTATGTCAGTCTCTGCCTGGCTTTATGTTTTAAGCTTTTCTGCTTAAAATGTACCTTTTAGTAGCAACAGATTTCTGGTTGGCTACAGCACCCATTTTTGCTTAATTAACAAAAAAAATTGAAGCTATATTTTTTTGGGGGGTGGAAACTGGTGGTATAGCTGTCTTTTTTTTAAATACATTTTATTGAAATTTTGTACAGCATACACAGGTTCATAAAGAAAACATATCTATTTCATATTGACAAGCTTACAGTCATCAAAATACTTAAATGTTACTTTATTATAAATATATTCTCACCTTTCATTAGTTATAATGGCTTGTTTTGTCTGGGGAGCAATCATTAGGAGAAATAAAATGGCCGCCGTCCTATTAGTTCACACAAAACCTGTCCTGATCACACATGAGGACAAGTTACTTCACATCACTGAGGTAAAGAGCTGTCTCATCCTCCTCTCTGCTCTACTTGTCCGGGATTATGAGCCTGAATACAGATGATAAGAACTTTAGCTGAATCTCTGGGGTATTTAGTTTATGAAGAAACATGAAGTACAGAGAGGATGGACAGGACAGAGTGTGGTAATGTGGAGCTGTGGTAATGGAGACTACATACAAGTGCTGCTGATTACCCACACCTCGCCCTCCTCTCATGTCTCCTCATTTTCTCCATTCCCACAGAGATTCACCTGTATTCAGGATCATGATTCCTGGCGAGCTGAGAGGAGGATGAGGCAGCACTATGGCTCATTGTGGTGAAGTAACTTGTCCTCCTGTGTGATTAGGACAGGTTTTGTGTATACTTATAGGACGGTGGCCATTATATTTCTCTTAATGATTGCTCCCAAGACAAAACAAGCCATTCCAAGCAATGAAAGTATTTTCATTTTTTTAATTCCTGGAGAACCCCTTTAATTATGTTTCTAAAGAGCTAGTTCATAGGTGGCAGCTAGCATGGCTTTACTTTTCTAAAAAATTAGCACTGGAACAGAAAAATGACACAATCTATATAACAGAAACCTAAATTGACATCTCTGGCTACTTCTCTAACTTCCGGGTTACTAAATAATATATTGTCAGCTTTACATTTTGGTTGTAAGCTGCCATTGACGTCTGATAATAAAGGCAAAATGAGGTGAGCTTGCCTTTGGCACAACTTGTAGGGATTTCTCTGTATGTTATTTGTGGCTTTCCTCAGGACGACAGTTGAACATTTTGATCACGGTTCATGGAGGAACAGTTAAACATAACAAATTCATCTCTTCTACTTCTGCACATTAACATGTCCTTTGACTCATCAGCTATAAAACCCTACAACATTTTGTGGGACCTCTCGGCTGTAGACAACTTAGATGGCTGCCCTTCTGACAGTAAGGATTTTGCCATCATTTGAATAGGCAGGAACTACGTTCTGTTCTGGGAGATAAAAATTCCAAACTGATCAAAATCAGATCTTTCTACTAAAAAAAAAAAAAGTTTTGCAAATGTGTATTCTCTTTGATTTCTGTCTCCATAAGATTTTGTCTTACTCTCTTCCTAGAACTGTGAAACTCTTCTTTGGCTCGTTCCCACATTCCATCCATCTTCTCCCTGCTTGCATCTCTCACACTTCTGGCTGGATATTCCATTTCAGAATCCTGACTCCAAACCTTTCGTTTATGTCAGCATTTTGTCTTGGAAGAATTTTTCATTCATTTGATATTGCAAACACTTTTCACAATTAGTATCACCAAATTAATAGGGTGTACAGTTTTATTTTAGTACATTTCTAATGATAGTTGTTCAAACCTCAAAAAACCAAGAAGCGAATGAGTCCTAATTTTCCCTTATTTCAATTTATTGTTCTTTCTGAGCCAGAAAACCCATTACTTATAGGTGATATTTCCTACAGATTAGACGTTGAACGTTTATATGGGCTATGTGTGGGGAAAAAAAAACCTGCTTCTAAAACACAAATTGGCTGTAAGCTGCGGTTGTCCTCGGGGATTTTCTAACCAAAACCATGAATAGACAAGAGATCTCTGTTATTCATCACAGTTCTCTATACACCCCTTTCATGTCTGCTAATCCGCATGGAGACAAGTGAGACCAGTAAACATATGTTTGCCTAGGGAATGAGCAGGGAGAATAGGCTCTGTAAAAGAGAGAAAATCCAGTGATTTACAAACTGAAAGCCATGAAATGCATCACTTCTATACTTGTTAACAAATAAATGAAGACGGTGATATAGCTTTATGTGTACGTATATGGGATTAACAGTGGCAGAGCAGTTTAATCCGTGTGTTCACTTCTCCATCCCATCATAGGAATAACACGTGATTTCAGTCTGTCATCTAATTGTTTATGCATATGCTTTAGTACATGGATCTCAGTGAAGTAATAGACCCGCTTTTATATTATAGAAATACAGTGGTTATAAGGACATCTGCAGGCTTTTCTTACATATGCAGTAGCTGTTGGCACCTTTACTTTGTCATAGAGTAGCAGCCGTCAGGTACAAATACTGATACTACAAATAGTGATTGCCTTCTACTGGACATTTACTGTAGCAAACCACTGTAGTTTTTAAGTCCATCGTTTAATAGTTGCAAGCACTGTGACCTACAGTAGAAGTCCGATTTATTGATGATGTGTGGCTTCCCCTGCCCCACTGCCCCATAGCTGCTGATTGACAGGTTTCAATCAGTAGCTGGTGGGCGGCAAAAGCGCATATATAAAGAATACATCAGACAAGTAGGTCACAACGACTGCGGTGCATTGCAACGATAAACTGGGAGGATAACAGTACTACTGCATATTATTCACAGATACACTGCTGAAATGAAGGTGTCTGTCACTACTTCATGCTGCTCTCAGATATAGGCTAGCATAAATGTAGTGTCAAGTTCCCCTTAATGCTAGTGTACATGTAGCCTGCTTATGGTCAGGGTTTGTGATCTAAACTCATGGACCATACTACCTAATCTTTGTGATCTGTTGAAAAGCATCAGATAGGTTAGGTGTATAAAAGTGTGTAAAAAGCATTAGGTTTGCGAATAATATGTGAAGCTAAGGTGACACCCAGCATTATGAACAGCAATGGTGTTAACGTTTAATACCTAATGTATGCACATGGAACTGCTACACCATGTTTAGTTTACGTAAACCAAAGGTTGTGGGATACCTGTGCTACTATATATAGAGTACAGTTAACAAATTTGTTATTTTTCACCAGTGCGAAATCCAGAAGGACAAATTAAACTTTACTGCAAAGGCGCAGACACTATCCTATATGAGAGGCTTCATGTCAGTAGTGAAGAATTAATGTACGTCACTTCAGAACATCTCAATGTGAGTATGCCTTCTGTTATCAATGAGTTTATTTGTGCCATGCATCTTACTGCTGAAAGTCATCATTCTGCTAAAACATTGATGTCTGATTGTTGTTTTGTTCTCTTAAAGGGGTTGTGCACCTTTGAGTGGGGAGAAGCAGTTGGCTAACCCTCCCTGAGCAGACCTGCAAAGAGAAGCATATTCACCTGCTTCCCAGCACAGGCTCCCGGTTCGGCCTCGGCTGGTCCGCTCGGCTCCCTGGATGTAAACTTTCAGTTTGATGCTTCTGGAGCCAATCTCGAGCTGCAGCAGTGACCTGCCCCCCTTGTATCAGGACAAATGCTAACATGACGCAAGGGGAGCAGGACATCGCTACAGCCAGCGATTGGCTTCTGCAGCGTCATACAGGAAGTTAACATACAGCTAGGTGAAGGATGCATCCACACTGTGCAGAAGCAAAATGTTTAATAAACATTGTTTTTGAAAGTTGCTTAAGTTTTCATAAAAAAATATTACTGCAAAGGTACCCATAGCCTTTAAAGAGTTGTTTACTCCACCAGCCAGATAGACTTTAAATGGAGCAGTGGTGTTCATGCTCAATCATAGAGGAACCTAATTCCCATGCTTTAGTAATCAAATTGTCCGATTTACATTTATCACCTATATTTTGAATGACTGATAATTATCTTTTCTGAGAAGAAATTTCTTTGTGCTTCACTAACAATCGTTGACTTCTTCAGCTCAAATAATTGGTGGGTATCACTATTTAAGGTGTTCTCATTTGCACAGTCTAATTAAACCCTTTAAGGGGTACTCCAGGATTTTGATATTGATGGCTTTCTTCAGGATAGGCCACCAACAGCAGATCAGCAGGTGTCCAACATCCCTCGTCCGTGCTGATCAGTTGTTTACTTGTAGCTCCAGTGCCTGGAGTCAGTGCTGGAACAGCTCAGCTCCACCCATTCCCTTCACTGGGGATGAACACTGGATCTAGTGCAGGAATCAGCAACCTACGGCACTCCAACTGTTCTGAAACTACAATTCCCAGAATCCTCCTTTTACTTCTGTGGGAGTAACCAGAACAGCCGAGTAAGTTTGCATGCTGGGAGTTGTAGTTTCACAGCAGCTGGCGTGCCAAAGGTTACTGATCCCTGATCTAGTGCATACTTAGACCGTCTGCAGTGTAAGTGGATGGGGAAGGTTGCTGATGGACTGGTCATATGACCCTCCATCAGTGATTATTTTGGGACTTCAGAACCAGCAAGCGGTCAATAGGACCTGCAAATAAACATAAGTTGGGCATGTTAAACCTTTGCCACCAATGTTTTAACATTATCCATTACTAGCTGCATGTATGTGCTTTTCCCTGCACAGGTGCAGCTGGTAATATGTGGTGGCCATCCCCATTTTAGCCCTGCCTCAGGCAAGGCATTGTAGCAAGGATGTACAACAGGGCTGTGGAGTCGGTAAGCCAAAGCCACGACTCCGACGCCTCAATTTCTCCTAACCCCGACTCCCAATCCGACTCCAACTCCCTCATACATTGCGCATGTTTAAGTGATTTTGAACCAACTTTTTTATAAATCCATAGTACAGATATATTACAAACTTTTTTGTCATGACATATGTTTTACTGGATATCTTTACTCTGTACTTCCAGTATCAGGCTTTTCTCTCGGTACAGCTCACTAAGGGCCTGATGTATGAAAACTGTCTAGGTCTAAGAATGTCTTTGTTGCCTATAGCAACCAATCAGAGCTCCCCTTTCATTTTTCCAGAGCACTATATGAAATGAAAGGGGAGCTCTGATTGGTTTCTATGGGCAACAAAGAAACTTCTACACCTAGACAGTTTTCATACATAAGGCCCTAGTTGTTTTACATCAGAGGAAAAGCAAACTAAAACATAAAGCATACAGAGAGAACATGCACTGGACAAGTGATTTATGCACAGTTTATTGAAAGTTTAGACATACTAAGAAGTACTTGCCTTAAAGGGGTTTTCTCAGCTCATTGACTAGCTGCAAGGCAGTTTGCACACTTCTCAGGCTGTGGGGGGGGGGGGGGGGTCCTCCAGCAGTTATTAGCGTATATTAACTTACTCTGACAGATCTAACACAATTACAGGTAAAGCCATGCTTCTCAGTCCTCACAACACTTGGAGCTTTTGATAACTGCAGGTAATCACTCAGAGCTCAGTCCCATCATTCTTCACTGCTCTCAGCCAATCAGATAACAGTCTTTCTGGTCTGCAGGTTACCAAAGAAACCTGTGTGCAGTGAGAGACCTGCTGAACTGTCTATAGTTCATGACTAAAGTAAAAATCTACTGACCACTGTATTTAGAAAATGTCATCTTTTAACTGTCCCTTTATGTAGAAAGCTAATCTTTGTAACTAGTGAGAAAACCTCTTTAATCCTGTTTTCTCCAGTAGATCTGAGATGAGTGCAGCCATTCCTTCCCATTGCCTTTTTCCTCTGCTCTGTAGCAGCGGAGTTTCACTTCTGGGCATCTACATAAAGGGCAGCACACAGTCATCTCAACTGAAAGCCTAGATCCTTACATCAGAAATAGAACAGACATTTATAGGACATTTCATCATTTTCCCAAATTCTTATGAAAATATATTCAGCACATATTACATTGAACTAAGTGTACCAATTTATTAGATATTTTAGCAGTCGGTCCATTTTATACCGACTCCACCAAAATGAACACCGACTCCACAGCCCTGGTGCGCAATCTGCTGCCCCATTCTGTGCTGCCCCTACCATCTGATAACAGACATTTCTGTCTTGTCTTGTATATTCTTCCATTAGATGGGAGTCCTACACATTTATGGTATACACAGTTTGTTCAATATATATAAATAAATAAATAAATGCAGTCTTTCAGTTGGTAATACCTCTTTAAGTTTTATTTTTCTATTTTTTGCTCTTGTGGTTTGTTCAGTCTGAAAATGTGGTCTCCAACCAGAAAACGCTGTGCACTCTTGCTTTATAGGAAGTATGGAGAGTCTCCATAGACTAAAAAAAGTATATAAACTACATTGAATTATATGATATATATATATATTGAATTATATGTGTATATATATATATATACACATAATTTCTGTGTACTTTCAGGAGTTTGCCGGTGAAGGTCTGAGGACATTAGCCCTGGCATACAAAGATCTCACTGAAGATTACTTCAGGTGGTGGCTAAAGATCCATCATGAGGCCAGCACTGCTCTGGACAACAGAGAGGAGCGGCTAGCAGCTGCATATGAACAAATAGAAAGTGATATGACGGTATGTTTTAAATTCACTACTCTGATTGTTTATGCATGTTAATGTAAATGAACATGAATAGTTTATATACTAGGTTGATTTAGTTAATGAAAAAATACACATTTTCCAAAAACAAGAACCATAATATAAGCACATAGCTGTAGGAGGCAATGAGTCACCATGTTAGTGGAGAGTGTAGACAAAATAGCTGAAACACCTAGTGCAGTAATGTAGTAACTTACTGTGGAGTAAATGTATGGCATAGGTTTAAAGCTGCTCTCTATGCACAGATACACAGCCTTCATTTAGGGGGCTTTATCAAAAGTGGTGCAAGGCAGATATGGAAACCCATCCAGTATAAAAGCGTTGTCCACCTTATTGCTTCATTACGTCTAAAATAAAAAGATTATAAGACTAATAAAAAAAAAAGTGTGTAGACCGACTTCTGTAGGCATACCCCTCTCCATCTGTCTCTGCAGAAGGTAAGTACAGATGGAGGGGAGTATGACACCAGGGTTAGATTGTGTCGGACTACACATGTTTTGTTTGTAGTCTGACTGTAAATAAATAATGCTAAAACAGGAAAACATATACATGTAACTGGCTTGGACTGTCCCACAGGACCCCTAGTCTCCCACTCCCTTCACAAGGGCGCACGGCACAGTAGACTGTCCTACATATAGAATCTCAACCACCTTATGTACATATAAAAACTCAGTAGACAGTATAACAGACTATTATTATAGAAGCATTGGGTGGCAGGTAGTGAAGCAGGCCAGCCAGTGTCCACCTTCATCAGGGTCACAGTAGGGACCCCATAAGCCATCTTCTGGCAGCATCTTGCTGCCACTGTGAGGGCAGATGCTATTTTCATGTAGCTTTACAGTTGGCCCCCAGAATAAAATTTACTGCTGGGCCCCCCAGGCGTTCCAGTCTGACACTGGACTTGGGCTATTTCTCTTTCTTGTCCATTGTATGACCATAAATGTAATGACTTCAGGTGTTGATAGGTTGGACCTGTCTGGAAATTCAAAATCTAAGACATTATTCACACAGTCAATGTTTGATCAGTGATTTCCGTCAGTGATTGTGTGTCAAAACCAGGAGCAGAGCCTCCACAGAGATAAGTTATAATGGGAAATATTTGCGCTTGTTCTGTATTTCTGACCTGCACCAAGTTTTGGCTCACAATAACTGATGGAAACCACTCACCGAATACTGATGTGTGAATAAGCCCTAACTCAGCTACTATCTCTTTGGATCATTTATAGTCTTCTCAGGCTGCTTTGAAAATTCTCTCATATATATATAGATTGATCATTTCATGATGTTTTTACCTTTGTGTTGCTTATGTTAACTTGTCTACCCCCGCTGTTGTAGTTTTATTCCGGCCGCCTCTCGGCATGTTTGCAGTGCTGCGTCCGGACGTACGGCCCGCCCCCATTATAGTGAATGGGGCCGGAGTGGACTTCCGGCAGCACGCGTGCACTAGCAGCAGCATGGATCCGGCAGGCTGTTCACCCCCCAGAACCGTCTGCCGGAGAAGGCTGACGCTAATGTGAAAGTAACCTTAATAAAAAAAAAAATATTTGCCACATGAATTCTGTATGGTATTGTTTTCTGAGATTTTGATACTGATAACCTGTCCTCAGCGCTCAGCCCCGTTCAACTTCAATGGGGCTGAGCGTGATACCAAACACAGCCACTATACACTGTACGGTGCAGTGCTTGGTAAGCTGCGAGAAAGCCGCGGCGCTCACAGGTGCGATGGTACCTTCTCAAACAGCTGATCGGCCGGAGTCCTGGGTGTCCTGAGGATAGATCATCAGTATCAGAATCTCGGAAAACCCCTTTAAATGGATGTGATTTTAAAAACATGGCTTCTATCATGTTATATGTTTTAGCTTCTAGGTGCTACTGCAATAGAGGACAAGCTACAAGAAGGAGTGACTGATACCATCGCTAGTCTCCTCCTGGCAAACATTAAGTTGTGGATTCTAACCGGAGATAAGCAGGGTAATGCTGAAAATTGTATTTACTGCATCATTGCTTCCAACATGCTAATGCTAATGACTTTCAGCTTCTGCCTAAGCCGCATCTACATTTTTTTCAGTATTGGGAATTAGGTTGGAAAAAAGTTAAATGGAGTCTGTCAGCAGTTTTGACCTTGTTAACCTGTTGACTGCACTAGATGTGGATCTTTTATTATCACGAGGAGAGTGATATTACTAATAGTAAAAGCTCCACAAATTATGTTTGTGCTGCTCTTCAGCCCTGTCATCAGTTTATCTTGACCACAGCTGCTGAGGGGTTCCCTTTAAATTGTATGAAGATATATAAGTATTTTGTCAGTAGTACTGAAAATCTGAATATTTGACTTTACAAATCTTATGAGTGTTGATCGAATCGAAGCATCCGAAGCAAATCCAAATTTCTTCACTCTTCGTGATAATGAACCATTGTTTCGTAAAATGGCGGCTGCACTTCTTACAAAGTGACAGTAAGGAGCCTGTGTCTGCAGATGAGGTGCTGGCTTATTTAATATCCGAGTCATGTCTCAAGGCTTATTTAAAGGGGTATTCTCATTTTAGACAATGGGGGCATATCGCTAGGATATGCCCCCATTGTCTTATAGGTGCGGGTCCCACCGCTGGGACCCGCACCTATATCCAGAACGGAGCGGGGAGTGCTGCGCCTGGAGGACCCCAGGTTTCCGGGGGTCCGGCCACCACCAGGCACAGCTTCCCGCGCCGCTCATAGAAATGAATGGGAGCCGGGCCGTGCATGCGCGGTGCGCTCCCATTCATTTCTATGGAGCCGACGGAAGTAGCCGAGCCAGCGCTCGGCTATTTTCGGCGGCCCCATAGAAATGAATGGAGGGCGGCTGCGCATGCGCAGTGCGCCCTCATTCACTTCGGGGGCTCCGTTCTGGAAATAGGTGCGGGTCCCAGCGGTGGGACCCGCACCTATAAGACAATGGGGGCATATCCTAGCGATATGCCATTGTCTAAAATGAGAATAACCCTTTAAAGAGCTGAACACTGACTTACAGGGTAGCTGTCTTATATCTGGTGGCATTTAGAGGCAGAGCTTGTCAAGAGCTCATTTGCATCCCTTTTCCTCCCAGAATTCCTGAGGAGCATGAATGGCCTATAAGTCTCCTCACGCTAATTAAGGCGCTCTCTCCCCAAGGAGAGATAGTACCCCACAAGTAAGAAGCCCGAGAACGTGATATGACCCATAATGCCATGCAACTAGCCAATCCGCAGATAGCCATCCCCTGTGATGTCACAGCCCTATAAAACCCTCATCCCGTGCAGTCTCTGCCATTGTCCTGTGAGCTGAGCATAGAAAGACATGGCAAGCGCTCATGCATCAGTGACAATGTTGTCGCAATAATCCAGCGGCTGTGTTTGATCCATCCGCCATGTTTAGCCATCTGGTCTTAAACATTTTAATTTTAAAAGCAAAATACCACTAGCTTCCTATTATGGAGGGATCTACATGGGATTATGGTCATCCCTGTTATGGATCCCTTAATTTTATTGCTTTGAGGAAGGTTTTCCCTCCTAAATGCTGTGTAACATCTCTGGTACTATCACACAGGAGGACAGGGGCTCCTGCATACTTGCTTCGGCTCCCCCGATCCTTGCTGGGGGGAGCCGGAGCACACCTGGATGACCATGTCATCTGAAGGTTAATGCCGAGCGCGGACATTAGTGCCAGATGTCTGCTGTATAAACCAGCAGACACCCAGCGGACGTAGTGCCCGCTTGAGCCAGTACGCACCATTTTTGAATGCCCAGCTACCAACGTAAATTTACTGTTGGCAGTCGGGAAAGTGTTAACTTCCAAGCCTTCGCACTGAGATTGGGCCACCAAGTGGGAAGTATATGATTAGGCAGAGTGGCCTGGGTATACCTGATTTATAGCGACTTGTGCCGAATTAATTCAGAACAAGTCAAATCTCTTGGCCAACTTCTGTGAATTAGCTAAATTGAATTGAAATCTTCACTCATCTCTACTTATAACCATGATCTCATTATCCTTTTTGTAATGAAAGAACAAAATGCCATGTTTCACCAAAATGCCAAGCTGACTATATGTCAGTTGGACTGCAACTGCCCAAAAAATAGGCAAAGCGGAGCAGCAGCGTCAAGAGAATGTTAACTTTGAATGCCATAGGTAATATGTGATGTGGCGGTTACTTCTTAATCTATTTTGATAGCGGTCAGAGTGTTGTTGTCCTGATACAGAGCTCCAAAGATATAGTATAGATTTAAATGGTTCTTCTCATCTCAGCCTTTAATGCCTAAGAACCCTCTTAAACGGCAAGTATCCATCATCTGAGTGGGCTGTGTTACTGTTACCGCATCTCCCATTGCAGTGAATAGGAGCTATGCCAATAGCGTACCACAGTGACCTATGGTGTTTCTGTAACTTTGAAACAGTATAGCTTACTGTGCTACTGCACTGTGTAGCTCCCACTCACTTCTGTGAAATGACAGAAACAGCATAGCACAGCCTACCTGGAAGAACTGGTGTAACTTTACATTGCTGGTGCACAGGAAATGTGTGGAGCAGGCTCACA
Source organism: Rhinella marina (assembly GCA_900303285.1). Classification (NCBI taxonomy): domain Eukaryota; kingdom Metazoa; phylum Chordata; class Amphibia; order Anura; family Bufonidae; genus Rhinella; species Rhinella marina. The sequence goes on from ONZH01021381.1 coordinate 756,844, forward strand.
ATCTGATCCTTCTCATACGCGCCACTTGCTGCCTGTTTAATGCAGCTGAAACCCAGCCATAGTGACTTAAATCAGAAATGTTGCAAATTCTGGTGATTTTGTGGTCAGTTGCAAACGCAGCAGCATCTAGGAGGTTAAACAGGTGGAGGAGGATGCCCCTGTCCTCTATTTCTGTGGCATCCTGGGTCCTTGAGAAGGCTCCCGGCCTACCATAACAACTTCTTAAGCCCTGCCTGCAGCCTGCCCTTACATCTTAATGGGGTTATTTATCCCATACCTCAGTCAGACATTGGTCCCTGTTTTTTTTTCTTCACTTCTGGTCCCACTTGACTCACATGAATGGCTGTAAATGCCTGTCAGCGCTTCATCCAGTGATTTGATGAGCTGGAATTTCCAACCATTTCCTGTGTGGAAAGCAGTGGGGACCACAGCATCATTAGAATGGCCACAGTTGGGGTTGTGGAAAGTGAGTAATGATTATTTCTTAATTTGAACCCATCTTGGCTTTTTTTTTTTGCAAATGTGTTGTTCCCAGAAAAACCCTTTTAGTATAGCATGGACTCGTGGACATAGCCAGTAGTGGACCTTTAGCATTATTTAAGATAGGTATCTTTGCTTTAGCTTTCAGGCTAATTCATTTACTGTAGTATTTAGCGTTTTAAAGTATTGTAATCATTTATCTTTAAAAAAAAAAATTAGCCCTATTGGTTTTCCTTTAATCCACATTTGCCTGCACTTCATGCTGTTTTAATGTGTTTCTAAATGCTTTTGTTTCTCAGAAACGGCTATGAACATTGGATACTCATGCCACATGCTCACTGATGACATGAACGATATATTTATAGTGTCTGGTCGCACAGTAACTGAGGTGCGAGAAGAACTAAGGTACTGGGCTTTTATCACTATTACTCTCACAAGAAATGGAGACCAATTAAGAATAATGTCAGAACTCAGCTTATATTTTTATATCCCAGGAAAGCAAAGGAGGCCACATTTGGACAGAGTCGGAGCCTATTCAATGGACATCAGTTCTCTGAGAAAACAAATGAAACAAAGCTTGAGTCAGTCTATGAGGAAACTGTAACTGGTGAATATGCCTTAGTCATCAATGGTCATAGTTTGGTAAGTATCTTGTTTAATCCCTTCCTGACATCTGCCTTACATGTAAGGTGCAGCGGGAAGTGACTTCCTGATGGCCGCTGTACATGTACGGTGCTCTGATAGGGCGGGTGCAGACGCTGTGCCTGTTCAACCAGCAGCATGGGCCTGGCTGTTACTAACAAAAAAGAAAAAAACTGTGTCACCTTTCCTTACAAAAAGCGTAATAGTGAGCGATTAAAAAGTACTATGTACCTCAAAATGGTACCAATGAAAACTTCAACCCATCCCGCAAAAAATGAGCTCCCCACACGACAATCAGCAGAAAATTAGAAAAAAATATGGCTATTGGAAAATGGCAACACAAAAAAATAGGATTTTTTTTTTCCAAAAATGCTTTGTGTAAAAGTGGCAAAACATAAAAAAAACAATATATAATTGGTATCTCAATAATCGTACTGACCAGAAGAATAAAGGTAACATTTCATTTTTCCCACACTGTGTTTACCACAATAACTAAACCCAACAAAATGCCTTTTCTTTATCTTGCTTCCCAAATAGCTAAATAAAAAGCGATCAAAAAGTTTTATGTGCCCCAAAATAAAACCATGGTATGGTTATATTACTTCTACATAGGTTTTTATGGCCATTGCTTTTATTTGCGTGACAGATTCCTTTTAATACATCTGTCTAGAAATACTACACAAGTTTTCTACGTTAACCCTGACTGCAGTGAGTTTGCAACTTTTGTGCAACCTTTTAAAATAGCTGCAGTTGATAAATGTGGTGTAAAACTAATTGGAATAGCTAGCCTCAGGCTACTTTCACACTAGCGGCAGTCTGGATCCAGCAGGTGAAGGGTGCCGCCGGATCCGGACTGTCGCAGGGACATGTGTGGGGCCGGAACCGCGTTCCAGCCCCACACATGTCACACAGTACCATATACAGACATACATACATACACACACATACACACAAACACATACATACTTACATATTCCAGGCAGGCTGGGCGCTGTAGGGAATCGTCATAGCGGCGCGCCTCCTGGGCATGAAGACGTGCGGCCTGCCTGCCTGGAGTATGTAAGTATGTATGTGTTTGTGTGTATGTGTGTGTATGTATGTCTGTATGTCTGTATGTATGTAGTGACGGATCCGTCCTGAACTCCATTGAAAGTCAATGGAGGGCGGATCCGTTTACCACTGTGGTCACACCAAACAGATCCGTCCCCATTGACTTGAATTGGGGGTCATTCCGGATCCGTCTTGGTGCGGATGCCTGGACCGGAGAGAAAACCGCAGCATGTTGCGGTTTGTTCTCCGGTCTGAAGACGGAACGGAATGCTTTCAGGAGCATTCCGTTGTCTTCAGTTCAGTTTTGTCCCCATTGACAATGAATGGGGACAAAACTGAAGCGTTTTTTTCCGGTATTGAGCCCCATGATTGAACTCAATACCGGAATTTAAAAACACGAGTGTGAAAGTAGCCTCACCCACTTTACAAAGCCGGAGTAACTGGTGTAAAAATGCAAACAATCACAATGTATTTGCATCAGTAAGGCCATAAAGACACAAAGCTTTATTGGGGTGTTTATGTAAACGGCAGAATCAGGGTAATAAATATTGAAGTTTGTTAACCCTTGGTGTCTTATGGAAAAAATGGATTAAAATGTAAGACCTGCAAGAAAAAGGGAAATTTAGAAATGTTGCCTCCATTTTATTTAATTCTCATGAAATATTAAGGGTTAACAAAGTTTGTAAAATCAGCTTTGAATAACTTGACAGTGTAGTTTCTAAAATGGAGTCATTATGAGTTCTAAATGTCCTAAACAAAGTGACATTTACAAAATGATGAAAAAATAAAGTAGACCAATGGTGAACGTTAATTACTAAGTATTTTATGATGTATCACTCACTATCTTAAAACAAGAGAAATTCAAATTCAGAAAGTAGTACATTTTTCAATTTTTTTCTTTATAAATAAAGGTAAAACATATTGACTCAAATTTACAATAAAAATCAAGCAAAATCTGATTTTGCTTGGATCACTGTACAGTACATGCAAGGCTTTAATTTAATACCTGAACAGTTAGGATCATATCATTTATCCGCCAATCTAACATTATATACTGTACCTGTCAGCAGACATATTTTGTCACATTCATTTGTCTCTAATGACAGGTAATTTGTTGTGTTGATACCAGAGCTATGGAGTCAGTAAGCCAAAGTTCTAACTCTGTTTCCTGTATTTTATCACACTCAACTCCTTCATAAATGGCCAATAACTTAGTTCTAACAAGTTTAGGGTAGTAAAATGGTAACAAATTGTATTAATTTTAGATAGAACATGATACATATTTATTACAATACAATATCTGAAATTCCTGGAATTTTCTAAGTAACTGTGCAATTCACCATGCATACATTTGAATGGGATGGAGGAGCTTTAATTACACTGCTCTGCCACTAAGATGTCGACAGCGAGCAGGAAAACAGCACTAGGGAAACAGTGAAGAGAACACAGCACTTGCTGACAGTCATGTGCAAGTCTAAATAGGAATAAAATAAATACTTAAAAAGTGTAGCTGCTATATTAAATGCTCGCCATAAAAGTGTTGTGTGGGAATAAATATATTTTAACAGGTGCACACTGCCTGCCCCTGCTATCAAAAGATTTATACTTACCTACTCCCCGCAGCTCCGTAAGAGTGCACTCACTCCCATATGTCTATCTTCTGGTCTGGTCACCTTCTCTGCTGCAGCAATGAGTGGCTTCAGCAGTGATGTATCCACGAAAGACAACCGCTGAAGTCATTGGCTGCAGCAGGGCAGGTGACCATGCCCATGCTTTGATGGAAGTAAACAATTCCTAGACCAGAAGATGGACACATGGCAGGCTGTGGGCTCCTGTTAAAAGTTACTTATTCCCAGACAATACCTTTAATGTTCTATGTGGCTTTTCTGAGATGACTGCAGGCATGTCCAGTGGTGAACTTACTCCTGTGGTCTTTAGAGGAGGATTTTACTACTAAGCATGTGCAGCACAGTTTCAGGCATTGTGACTTAGAGCTTTGGAGAAGCGTGAAGATACCTGGTATGAAGGACAGGAGAGAAAACAGAAGAGGTGAGAACTGATGTTCTATCACCACTAGAACACCCGACTTATCATTGTTTATAGTATAGGGACAGGTGAGAATAAAGGAGAGGTGAGAATTGATTTTCTGTCGCCACTAGAACACTCTGCTTATCACTGTGTATAATATAAGGATATGGCAGAACACAGGAGAGATAAGAGCTGATTTTCTATCACCACTAGAACACCCGGCTTATCACTGTTTATAGTATAGGGACAGGGGAGAACACAGGAGAGGTGAGAACTGATTATCTATCACCACTAGAACACCCTGCTTATCACTGTGTATAGTACAAGGACATGGCAGAACACAGGAGAGTTGAGAACTGATTTTCTATCACCACTAGAACACCCTGCTTATCACTGTTTATAGTATAGGGATGGGGAGAACACAGGAGAGGTGGGAACTGATTATCTATCACCACTAGAACACCCTGCTTATCACTGTGTATAGTACAAGGACATGGCAGAACACAGGAGAGTTGAGAACTGATTTTCTATCACCACTAGAACACCCTGCTTATCACTGTTTATAGTATAGGGATGGGGAGAACACAGGAGAGGTGGGAACTGATTATCTATCACCACTAGAACACTCTGCTTATCACTGTTTATAATATAAGGACATGGCAGAACACAGGAGAGTTGAGAACTGATTTTCTATCACCACTAGAACACTCTGCTTATCACTGTTTATAGTATAGGGACAGGGGAGAACACAGGAGAGGTGGGAACTGATTATCTATCACCACTAGAACACCCTGCTTATCACTGTTTATAGGATATGGACAGGGGAGAACACAGGAGAGGTGGGAACTGATTATCTATCACCACTAGAACACCCTGCTTATCACTGTTTATAATATAAGGACATGGCAGAACACAGGAGAGGTGGGAACTGATTATCTATCACCACTAGAACACCCTGCTTATCACTGTTTATAGGATATGGACAGGGGAGAACAGAGGAGAGGTGAGAGCTAATTTTCTATCATCATGCCCTGCTCATCACTATTTTTGCTAAATAAGGCCCATAGATAGAATATAAAATATAGATTAACATTTATAAACGTTTCTAAACTCCAATGAAAGTTAATAAATATCAAATTTAACACAATATTAAAAACAGATAATATAAGCTGGAATTTGTACATTTTCCACCCCAGTTCCATGGCTGTGACCCTACAGCCCTATTTAATACTGCAGTATTTCTTCTCCAGGCACTAGAACAACTAAACTGGCCCGTATTCTGTAATATGGCTCTTATTTGATGGTTATGCACATGGTCCACATGAATCTGCTAACGTGGTTGATGATCATAGCAATCAACACATTTCTGCCTCCCTCTTTTCCAATTGTTACCGCAGCACTAGTGTTACTTTCTTTTTATGTTTTTAGTGATCACTATTTTAGGCCTGGTTTACTCCCAACATAGTTCAAATTCTTACCACAAACACTAAATGGAAACAGCATCAAAATCACATTGTAGTTCATGCAGTTTTGTTGCCTTTTTTCCCCAAAGAAACTGTACTAGAAAACATTCCTAGAACTGCATCTGTGCAAAACCTCGCACTACCTATACTACGCTATTCTGTCTGGGGAAAAAGCAAATGGTTAGCAGATCAGAGTCCTAAGTGGAAATACTCCTTGTGGTATTGAATATAATTTTCAGGTACACCTAGCAGATGAGCTGCACACAGCCTTCCATTTATTTAGGATATTAATATAGTTACCGTACAGTATACTCACGCCTGCTTGCAGCTGATTGCTTATCCTCACTGTCATATTTCTGAATTCACAAGTACAAACTGACCTTTTAAATAAAAGTCTCAATGCCCTATGTATCATGGCTGGAATTCCTGCACAGCGATTCCAGTAAGTCTAGCACTCATCTTCTTGCCAAAAGAAATTTGTTTTCATTAGGGAATGTGTTTCTTGTACTAATATTGGACTGTGAGTAAGTGAAGAGAATAGTTTATAATCAAGCATTTCACCCCATCATTATGTTTGACGTAATTCTCCAGCTGATGATAAGAGGTTTCACTAATAAGTCAATCTTAGGGAGCAAGAAAATGTGTTTTTTCTCTTCTATTTCCCAGAGCATATGCGCAATATTGCTTGTAAAAATTCTATAATAGGACTGTATACCAGTCATAAAAGCCCTTATGAAAAATTAGATTAAAATTGCTTTGACTACTTTTTTCACCCTAAAAGGACAAGTTATCAAAGGTGATATATGAGAAAAAACAGCACTGTATTTCATGGGATGTGTCTGGGTTTGTAATGCATTGCGTCCTGAACATAGGTTACTGCATCACAGTGTCTGTTGAAGTGATTGGGAGCAGCACTGCAATAACCAGCTCCATCAACTACACAGTGGACAGAACGGCGTAGTCCAGCGCCACAGCTACTTCAGAGCAGCTGATTGGCTTGGATTCGGGATGTCAGTTCCCCGCTAATCAGATACTGATACGGAGAACCACTTTAGTGTAGTAGCTCTCTGTAACAGAGTTTACATTTTTATCATTTATGACCACATACTTCGGGTCTCCTGTGGAATTTTTACAGTGACAAAAGGTTGTGAAATTTGATGTGGAAACACCATTCATTTGCTACAGACTTCACCCTCTGCATTGCAAATGGTGAAATCTACGCAGATATCCACAACATATATTAACATGCTGCAGATTTAAAATCTACACCACATGTCAAGTCGTGAGGGTACTGATGAAGACACTCTCTGCACTGTGTGAATGAGATTTTTTTTTTTTTAAATCCAGTTTGCAGCTACTTGTAAACGCTGTGGATTTTCTGTAAATCCGCACTGTTTGTTACATGTGGCCTTACCGTAAGGTAACACTCCCCCCTCCTGTCCATGTCGTGACAGGACACATACACAACCGCCTGAACATCACTGCCCTGAGGTGCGGGAGGAGCGCTCTTATTATGAGTACAGCAGACTGTATCCTTTCATTGCTTCTATTAACCAAAATGTTTTGGCTACTAGGAGTATGGATCCTTCATAGGAAAAAAATATTGAAAGGGTTTACAAGATAATTAAACATCTTGGCTAAGCCCTAAAATTGCTTAAAATAAAAAACATGTTATACTCAGCCCATGTTAAAACACCATCCAGAGAGGATTTCCCAAGTGTAGTTTATTGATTTCTTAATATCAATTTTTTTTACTTTTTTAGACGATATGTTTTTATAAATCTGAAGACTGTAATGAATATCACTATAAGGCCTCTTTCACATGACAGTATATTTTGCGGGCTCCGATCCACATTTTTTGCTGATAAAATGTGGACCCATTCATTTCTATGGGTCCGCAAAAAATGCGGACAGCACGCCGTGTGCTGTCCGCATCCGTATGTCTGTTCCGTAGCCCGCAAAAAAAATAGAATATGTCCTATTCTTATCCGTATTACGGACAAGAATAGTACTGTTCTATTGGGGCCAGCTGTTCCGTTCCGCAAAATACGGAATGCACACGGATGCCATCCATTTTTTTTTTCGGATCCGCAATTTGCGGACCGCAAAACACAACGTTTACGTGAAAGAAGCCTTAATGTTTTATCCTATTCTCAGGATTGGTCATCAATATCCCATCATCCCATGTGATCAGAATTGGGAGCCTGAAAAAGTCCTTCAATGTGCATGTTTAGCTGAAAACACAAACGTACATGCTTATATACCTGCGGTTTTATGCTATAGGGACTATTACTTGCTACCACCTGCTTTGTCACAAAATTCTTAGTTCAAATGTAAGAACAATATAATTGTCTTCACAGGCCCATGCCCTGGAAGCGGACATGGAGAAGGATTTTTTGGAGATTGCGTGCGTGTGCAAGACTGTGATCTGTTGCAGAGTGACTCCCCTTCAGAAAGCTCAAGTGGTTGAATTAGTGAAGAAGTATAAAAAAGCAGTCACTCTGGCCATTGGAGATGGTGCTAATGATATCAGCATGATAAAAAGTAAGCTGAAAGCTGTCCATACTGAATAATTATTATTTATTTTGTCATTTCATGCTTTAGTTTAAAGGCCAAAACTATACAAACCATGGATGTGCCAACTGCCGGGCCTATAACTTTGAAAATGGCGTCAATCCCAATATTTACCCAAGTGACTACCACCACAGCTTCTCTCTTCTACGCCAGAACTGAAGCGCTTGGTGAATGCAGAGATACAGCAGATAATGGCTTTCAGCACCAGCGCAGAAGAGGACAGAGCCGGGAATGCAGACACATGAGTAAATCTCATTACCGCTGCTGTCTTGGAAGCATTGGTTATATTGGTTATGGGCAGCAAAGGGGGCTTCAGCATACATGTTGGCAGAACGAATGATCCGTTATAGAGTTTCATATGCTATTACATGGAAGTTTAGTGTGTCATCTGGGCCAGCCCTTCTAAAGAGCACTTGCTTTCAAAACAATTTCTATAAGGAAAGACACTGGGAAAAATGTTGACATTTGGAACAATGTTTTCAGTGGTAAAATCTGCAAAGAGGCATGAGAACATATATGGTTGACATTAAATGGTACTTGCACACGTAGTTACAGTATCTCAAACCTAGAGAGAAGGTAAGGAAGGACACATCTGTATGTTTTCAAGGCTTGGATTTCTTAGTTAAAACTGCTTTGGATTTTTCTAAGAATTTGTCACAGAAATCTGAGGCTGATACTCTGATTTCTGCTACAGATGTGCCAGCTGATCTGCAAGCAGTTTGTAATTTAACTGCTTGCCAACCCCTCATTGACTATATACATCCAGGCGATCGGCATATGTCTCTGCTTGGAGGTTTCTAAATTTCCTTGCAAAGATCGAAGCTGTATGCTAATCGTACAGCTGTGGCGAGTGGGGCTGGGCTCTCTATAAAAAAAAGTAAGGACAGATTTTTACTTTCTCTGCCTTCCCCATCACTCTGTACACAGCACTGAACGACTGTTGTTTATAGAGATCAGGAAATGGCAATCATGTGATCGCTGGGGGCCAGGTGTCTGTCTTAGCAGACCCAGAATAGCAGTGCAGTGCGGTTATACAGCCCTGTACAATCTCTCTGCGGCCTGACATAGTAGCCCCAGTTATAGGAGAAATTGGCAATAAATAAAAAGAAATGTAATTTTAAATGCCCCCCAAAGGTCTTATACGACCTTATGGGGGGGGGGGGGCACGAAGTGTAAAAAAATAAAAACACAATAAAAAATAATAATTTAAAAACGCCTGTCCCTGTTTCTGGCGGCCATAATTCATACATCCCATACATCAAAATTACTGTTATGGAAAGAGGACATAAAAAAAAGGGGTTACATGGCCTGGTCTTGAACTAGTTTAAAAAGGATAATCTGTGGCGTTTCCATGCAGAATTCAGCACAGTAATGTGTGGATGTTAAATCTGTAGCATGTTCATTATTCTTTTCTGGAACTTGAGAATTGGATTTAAAACTCTAAAACTTAACTTTGAATTAAACAGAGCTGTAACTGTATCTCAGAAGTGTCTGAAAATGTGGTATTTGATAATCACAAATCAATTTAGAATTTTTTTTCTTTCTAATTTTTACTCTTTTTTGTGATTGCAGGTGCTCACATTGGTGTTGGCATCAGCGGACAGGAGGGCATGCAGGCAGTTTTAGCCAGTGATTACTCTTTTGCTCAGTTTAGGTACCTACAAAGACTGTTGCTGGTTCATGGGCGCTGGTCGTACTTTCGAATGTGCAAATTTCTTTGCTATTTCTTCTACAAGAATTTTGCCTTTACATTAGTGCATTTCTGGTTTGGATTCTTCTGTGGGTTCTCAGCACAGGTGGGTGATGATATTGTGTAATACACAATGTACAGATTACAAGCAGAAGTGTATTCAATAATATTATGAATGTGTGTTTTCCAATTACCATTTTATAACATACTGCATACTGTGGTACAGTGATCCTCTTCCTTGTCCAAGCTATTGATCTCTTAAAGGGATTGTCTCACAAAGAAACAGAAGCTTTCTGGGTGATTAGCTGATGCCACAAAAGCTGTACTTGCCGGAGAAAGCCATATCTGGCCTGGACACTGCTGGGTAAATGTATTACATGCTGGTTATTCAACTGTATGTAATACTTAGATGCACTGGGTCTTTTGAGATGGAGAAAGCAGATTTTACATATCAGCTCTATTCTGGCTAGTAGAAGAGGTCCCCTAATAGGGATTATTGATAGAGGTTGTCCTTGCGAGCCAACTCAAGCATTCCATGTGTCCCAGTAAGCTATTGAATCAGCAGTAGATTATTAATCAGAATCCCATGTATCTGGAATTCCATGTCCTGTACACCTTGCATGAATTGTGACAGTCACAGATCAGGGGTATACTCCAGTGAATATTTATAGTAAATACTGTATCAGCTTTACATCTAACAGCTTTGCATGTAAAAACAGCAGATACAACAGCATCGCCACACTACTAGTTCAGTGATTGGAAAAAATAATCAAAGCAGTTGATTGTTTTTTATATATTAAAGGGGTTGGCCACCCTAAGTATCAAAAATCCAAAGTTCCCCCAGACAATAGCCAACACTATGAAGTATTTCTCAGGTGACATGTACTGGCTGTACGTAATTTATCTAACCTGTTCACCATGACACACTTCCCTGGAGGAGCTCCCTCAGACAGGCTGTGTGGGAGGAGCAGCTGCAAAGTGAAAGTAACAATCCCAGCATGCACTGCAGCAAGCATGTCTAGAGGAGCAGTCACATGACCTCCCCACCCACCTGTGTTCCCATAGAGACAAGAGCCCCTTAGATAATATAAATAACCCAGTTATCAGTGAATAACTGTTGTACAGATATAACAATAGAAAGAACGCCCCAGTCCCAACAGTAAAGGAGGGGGGGGGGTTAACCTTTTCATAAATTTGCTGTGGGGCCCAGTCATTTCTAGTTGTGCCACTGGATGTAAGCCAAAAACAGAATGGGGGGGGGAGTTATCATTTCCCTTGTTCCTAAAAAGTGGCGTTAAAAAGTTGCAAACTATGGGACAGATTTATCAAAACTGGTGTAAAGGAAAACTGGCTTGGTTGCCCATAGCAACCAATCAGATTTCACCTTTCATTTTTCAAAGCTCCTTTGGAAAATGAGAGGTGGAATCTGATTGGCATAGTTGCCCATAGCAACCAGTTTTTCTTTACAGCAGTTTTAATAAATCTCACTCTATGTGTTTGCAAATTATTATTTTTTTTAAAAATATTATTTTTTTTTTAAAAGGGCGTGACAATGGCAGAGACAGGGCGTGACCAGTCACCCCAACAAATTTATGTTCATTTTCACCAATTTTCTGACTGAAATGAAGCCAGAAATCTATGGCAGCTCTGAGCTGTCATAGATTTCTGTTTAGGTGCACGGACTGCACAAATCGATCTGCTGACATACAGTGGAGCCTCCTGTCTATCATCATACGACCTGCTCCCAGCTGACAGCCCATCAATCATATATGAATATATGACTACCCTTCATCTAGGAAAAAAGGAAAAATGAGTGTAGTCAAATAGCTATATATAACGTACAGGGGGGTCACAAGTCACTATATATAAAGTACAGGGGGTCACATATCACTATATATAATGTACAGGGGGTCACACATCACTGTATATTATGTACAGGGGGTCACACATCACTATATATAATGTACAGGGGGGGTCACATATATACAGTATAAAGGGGGTCACTGTACAGGGGTTCACAGATCTCTGTATGCAGTGGTGGGGGGGTCACACATCAGTATATACAGTGTATGGTGGTGGGGTCAACTTATTACTGTATACAGGGGGTCACACATCACTATATACAGTATAAAGTGGTGATCACATATCACTGTATTGGGGGCATCATATATCACTATATACAGTGTGCAGGAAGGAGAGGGCACATATTTACAGATGACATCAGTGACTGCTGCTGATATCACTGACCTCAGCCATACTGACAGCTCAGAAGGGGTTAAAGCTCCTGACCTGTTGGTCTGGCTGGAATAAACATGTCTGTGATAAGATCACATTGCAGAGTGGTCATAGACAGGACAGACACTAGGATTGCTCACACTTTGTTGTCCACAGCACCTTCCTGGCTCTGCTACATCACTGCAGTCAGTGAGGTCCATCACAGCTTCTCCTCAGTCTCTCTTCCTCTTGCAAAGTTTCTTTATTTCAGCTTCTAAAAAGTTTCTCTGCTAAGCCCCTTCAGCCCTGTATAGTCAGGACTGCAGTCACAGCAGAAGGAAACTTCTCTGATACAAGCAGGGTGCCTTTAGGACCCAGGAGCAGCACACTCCTTCCATGGACTAGTGCACGTGCAGGCATGGACGAGCCAGGGAGCTATGACAGTAGGACTGAGGGGGCGTGGCTGCCAATAGCATGGGAACTAGGCAGATCTGCTGCAGAAGATATATTAGGAAGTTTATTGTCTCCCTGCTTTCTTTAGAGTTTTAATAAGTGCTAACAAAGTGGCCAACCCCTTTAATAAATGTTCCACTTAAGAGTAACTGCCCTTTGAAAAACTTTTAAAACGTCCTAGTGAGTGCTAACCCCGTTCCACCCCCAATTGCTAAAACGAGGAGTAAGAAAATTATTAATGTTACATGTAATATCATTATTATTAACATAGTAACATAGTTTGTAAGGCCGAAAAAAGACATCTGTCCATCCAGTTCAGCCTGTTTTCCTACAAGTTGATCCAGAGGAAGGCAAAAATTCCTTCCCGACTCCAATCAGGCAATCAGAATAACTCCCTGGATCAACGACCCCTCTCTAGTAACTATAACCTGTAATACCCTCCAGAAATACATCCAGGCCCTTCTTGAACTCTTTTAGTGAACTTACCATCACCACCTCCTCAGGCAGAGAGTTCCATAGTCTCACTGCTCTTACCGTAAAGAATCCTCTTCTATGTTTATGTACAAACCTTCTTTCCTCCAGACGCAGAGGATGTCCCCTCGTCACAGTCAGTCCTGGGGATAAATAGATGATGGGAGAGATCTCTGTACTGACCCCTGATATATTTATACATAGTTATTAGATCTCCTCTCAGTCGTCTTTTTTCTAAAGTGAATAACCCTAATTTTGATAATCTTTCTGGGTACTGTAGTCCACCCATTCCAATTATGACTTTAGTTGCCCTCCTGTGAACCCTCTCCAGCTCTGCTATGTCTGCCTTGTTCACAGGAGCCCAGAACTGTACACAGTACTCCATGTGTGGTCTGACTAGTGATTTGTAAAGTGGCAGGACTATGTTCTCATCACGGGCATCTATGCCCCTTTTGATGCAACCCATTATCTTATTGGCCTGGGCAGCAGCTGTCTGGCACTGGCTTCTACAGCTTAGTTTGCTGTTCACTAAAATTTCTAGGTCCTTTTCCATGTCAGAGTTACCCAGTGCTTTACCATTCAGTATGTACTGGTGACCTGCATTATTCCTTCCCATATGCATAACCTTACATTTGTCAGTGTTAAACCTCATCTGCCACTTTTCTGACCAAGCCTCCAGTCTATCCAGATCCTGCTGTAGCAGTATACTGTCCTCTTCTGTGTTAATTACTTTACACAGTTTAGTGTCATCTGCAAAAATTGATATTTTACTATGCAAACCTTCTACAATATCATTAATAAATATATTGAAGAGAATAGGACCCAATACAGACCCCTGTGGTACCCCACTAGTGACAGTGACCCAATCTGAGTATCTACCGTTAATAACCACCCTCTGTTTTCTATCACTGAGCCAGTTACTTACCCACATACAGACATTTTCTCCCAGGCCAAGCATTCTCATTTTATATACTAACCTTTTATGTGGTACCGTGTCAAACGCTTTGGAGAAGTCCAAATATACGACATCCATTGAGTCGCCGCGGTCAAGTCTAGAACTTACCTCCTCATAGGAACTGATTAAATTGGTTTGACATGACCGATCCCTCATGAAGCCATGCGGATACGGAGTTATTTGCTTATTTTCATTGAGGTACTCCAAGATAGCATCTCTCAGAAAACCTTCAAACAGTTTACCCACAACATTGAACATTATTTCATTTAGGTCCATAATTTTAGTTGAGGATGAAGATATGTCCGAACATGTCTTCAGCCTTTAATTCTACGGCTATGCCATAGCATGATAAAAAAAAAACAAAAACAAAGTATGTAAAAATATATAAAGACATTAAAGGGTTTTCGGGGTTACACAGTGCACACCTGTGGGAGAAAGTTTGTAATATACTTACTGGGTTAGGATCTGGATTCCTATCCCTGGTGCATGTGCAGACTCCTGAATCCACAGCACATCTCTATCTGCCAAGGAGAGGGATAGTTCTGACCCTTTCCACAGCAGAATTGACATCCAGTCCATAGCCCAGTCTTGTAAAAGACGTGATATTGGAAGAAGCTAGAGGAGTGTGTGATGGAGGTTGCTTTGTAGAACCTGCCGGTTCCCAAAATCCCCTTTTAATTAACAAAGAATTTTGGAAAACTCTCCACAGTTGTATCCTGTCAAGCCAATCTGCAGAACTATATCGCCTTTTGTTTTTTTATCAAGTGTTCAGTGCAGGTAATTTGTGTGAGACCAGGGTCATAGATAAATATATTTGTTATATGCAGCAAGCGAGGTGCCATCGCATATACGTGAACATAACATAGTAAAATAGATTGTAAGGCTGAACCGGCTGGACAGATGTCTTTTTTTCAGCCTGCAAGTTAATCAACAGGAAAAAAAACCCTGTGAGTTAGAAGCCAATTTTCCTCATTTTAGGGGGACAAAAATTCCTTCCCAACTCCAATCAGGCAATCAGAATAACTCCCTGGATCAACGACCCATCTCTAGTAAGGGGTTGTTCACATATCAGTTATTTGATCAGTTATTTCCATCAGTTATTGTGAGCCAAAACCAGGTGCGGGTCAAAAACACCAAACAGGTGCAAATCTTTTCATTATATCTGATCTCTGTTTAGTGTCCACTCCTGGTTTTGGCTCACAATAACTGATGGAAATAACTGATCAAATAACTGATATGTGAACAACCCCTAACTATAACCTGTAATATTATTACACTCCAAAAATACATCCAGGCCCCTCTTGAACTCTTTTAGTGCGTTCGCCATCACCACCTCCTCAGTCAGAGAGTTCCATAGTCTCACTGCTTTTACCGTAAAGAACCCCGTTCTATCTTTGTGCACAACACTTCTTTCCTCTAGATGCAGAGGATGCCCCCTCATCACAGTCACGGTCCTGGGTATATGTTGGAAGAGATCTCTGTACTGACCCCTGATATATTTATACATAGTTATTAGATCTCCCCTCAGTTGTCTTTTTTCTAAACTCTATAACCCTAATTGATTTTTCTGATGATACATTTTGCCTGCCCCTGCCCCTGAAAATGCGCCACTGCCAGTCTATACCTCCCTTCTACCGTCAGGTCCTTTGACGCAGGACAGAAATCACTACTCTACCTGGGTGCCAAAGGACCTTTGGCTCCTCCCACTCCCAGCATCAACTCTGATGCTGTGTCTCACTCCCTACACCTCCTGTTCCAGGACACAGACAGGGTAGAAGAGGCTGCTGCATGTATTTGTGGAAAGGCATGTGGCGGGGAACAGCACTCAGGTGAGTGGGCACTATAGGGACATTACTGGGGGCAAGTGGGGAGGACATTACTGGAGGCACTGTTGGGGGCATTATTATTACTGAGGGCACTGTGGGGCATCATTACTAGAGGCACAATATCAGGCATTATTATTATGGGGGGTACAATACATAATTTAGGGGCATTATTATTGCTTGAAGCACTATTATTGGGGGCATTATTATTACTGGGGGCACTAAGGTAGCATTTTTAATACTGGGGACACTGTGAGTACATTATTATTACTGTGGACATGGGGGCATTATTATTACTGGGGCAATTATAGGGGGCACTGTGGGTGCATTATTACAAAAGGCAAAATACATAATATAATTAATACTGAAGGCACTATTATTACTGGAGGCACTAAGGTGACATTTTTAGAACTAGGGTATTATTACTGTGGGGATTATAGGGGACATTATTGTTTACTGGAAGCACAACAACGACATTATTATTGCTGAGGGGGCATTATTGTCATTGGGGGCACCGTAGGGGGCATTATGATTACTGAGGAACTTTTTTCTACATTATATTATTTGGGGGCATTGGGGAGTACAGTGGGCACAGTATTGAAGGTAGCAGCAGGATGACAATATTGGGGCACCATGGTGGGGAGTATGATGTAAATTTGAGGACTCTAAGATGTTTGTGTGTCAAACTCTGCAGAGATGGAAGACAGCTAAAAGATGTCATCATATGTTATGTGGTCCTAACTGAGAAGATGAGAAAGAGAATGTGTACATCAGAGGAGACGTCACTGAAAGAAATCATGATGGTAGTTTGATCCAAATGGATAGCTGTGTTCTCCTGTGTGTATGGTATCACTGAAAGACCAGGCAGAATGCTGAAGGTAGGGCTGGCTCTGTGCTGTGGCCTGCGTTTCAACATCGCATCCCCTTTCTCCGTATCTAAGGCTAGGGCTACATGGCGACAATGGTCGCGGCCCGGATCGCTGAGTAGCAGTGATCCCATAGAAATGAATGATCCCATTTCTATGGGATCACCACTACTCAGCAATCCTGGCCGCGACAGGTGTCGCTGTGCAGTCCTAGCCTTAATTAGAGACTAGTTGAGGAGGTTAAAGACAGGTTGTGGCAGTTGGCAATGGCCACCACAGAGGGACAGCCTCTAGGGAGGTTTTTGGTTCTACTGGGGCAGTATATTGTGCTGTACTGTGGTATTTGGTACAGTGGACCCTCAAGATACAGTGGACTCAGGATACAATATTTTCAACATACAATGGTCTTCTCTGACCCATTGTAAGTTGAAACTAGACTCAACATGCAATGCCTCAGACTCAGATCCAACCAATCATCAAGGCCACTTGTCTAGTTTAATAGCTTTATTAGTTGCTAGTTAGCAGCTATTGCCGACAGTAATATGTAAGGACTTGTTTCATATGTCTTAGTTATCTGCTTATTTTTCTTAAATCTTAATTTTCTTTTATCTTAGAAGACATCGGATTTGGAACCGATTACTTAAGTTACCGTACAATGGTTTCAGCATACAATGGTTGTCCTGGAACCAATTAATATTGTAACGTGAGGGACCACTGTGTTCTGGAGCAGTATTTTGTGCTGCAATAAGCCAAATAAAAAATTGAAGCACAATATACTGCTCCCTCTATGGTATTGCTCACCTCGCCTACTTGAGTTGACACTGACTACTTATGTTGGCACCACCATCTGTCTGTCTGGGCCCACCTCCAGCATAACCCCTCTCTTTGTTTTTTTTTTCCAGGGCCACTTTAAATTACCAATCTGCCCCTGTTATGTATAAACTTTTTATGTGACACAGTATCAAATGCTTTGGAGAAGTCAAGATAGATAACATCCATTGACTCACCCCGGTCAGGTTTACAACTTACCTCTTTATAGAAAATGATTATATTACTTTGAGATGACCGATCCCTCATGAAGCCATGCTGATGCGGTGTTATAAGCTTATTTTCATTTAAATACTCCAGGATAGTATCTCTTAGAAAACCTTCAAACAGTTTACCCACAACAGATGTTAAAACTACCGACCTAGTTTCTGGGCTCTGTTTTGGACCCCTTTTTGAATATTGGCACCACATTTGCTAAGCGCCAATCCTGTGGAACTCTCCCTTTCAATATGGAGTCCTTAAATGTCAGAAATAAGGGTCTGTCTGTATGCCATCTGGACCCGGTGATTTGTCTATTTTAATCTTTTTGAGAAGTCGCTGGACTTTTTCAGTCAGATAGGTCACTTTTAACGGGAAATTTATTATTACATTTTGAATTTCATCTGACAGTTTGTTTTCTTTAGTGAATAAAGTGGAGAAAAAAAATATTTAATAGATTCGCTCTCCCCTCATCACTCTCTACACCACCTCCCTCATCACTCTGTAAGGGGGCCAACTCATTTGTTTCCTAGTTATTCAATACTTCCTCACCACCTTCCTGTTTTAGTGATTTAAATGCTTTCTTTTTGTCATTCATTGCTCCCTTTACATTTTTATTTATCTACATTGGCTTTTTTCTTGTTCCTTATTCTTTTATTCCTATACTCTCACAATTAGAGTTTAGGATGCTTTTAAAAATATTATTATTGAGGACATTGTGCCAGTTGGTGAGGCTAATATCATCTCTTACCTGGTCAAATTCTGCTTTTTTGAAGTTTGGTATTTTTGTTCCTCCCTGAAGAAACACTCTTTTGAATGACAATTGGAAGGTTATTATTTTATGGTCACTATTTCCCAGGTGTCCCCCAACCTGCATATCTGTTGTTCTGTCAGGTTTATTGGTTAATACTAAGTCCAGTATGGCTGTCCCTCTAGTCAGGTCTTAAACCAGTTGGGAAAGGTCTTTGGTTAATGGCAAGAACCTGTTTCCTTTATGAGATATACAGGTTTCAGTTTCCCAGTCTATATCTGGGTAGTTTAAATCCCCCATAATAACGACCTGATTATGATTTTCTACCTCATCTATCTCCTTTAGTAGTAGATTTTCTGTGGAGTTTGTTATATTATGTGGCTTATGGCAAGCACCTATCAGTATTTTATTATTGTTTTTGCCTCCATGTATTTCCATCCACAGTGACGCTACATGTTAATTTCCTTCGCTTATATCTTCCCTGAGTGTGGGCTTTAGACAGGACTTTACATGAAGGCTGACCCCTCCCCCTTTCTGTTTTTTACGATCCTTTTCTAAACGGACTGTAACCTTGTATGTTAACTGCCCAGTCATAGCTAGCATCCAGCCATGTCTCAGTTATTCCCACTACATCATCGTCCTCTTCAGACATTAGTGTCTTTTTGGCCTCCATCTTTATGGTATGTGCCTTTTGGGGACTATATAGGTAAGGTTAACATTGTAGCCAACATATGCAACTTTTTAACTAGATGGTGGCATGCCTCAGAGCCTTTCATCAGAGGTATACATTGTGGCTCTGAAGAAATATGGAAACACTCATCTAAGCTGTGAGAAGTACTAGGTTTTCAGTCTCTTGACGTAAACAAGAATGTTCAGGTTAACTGACAGCAATCAGAGATCTTGTAAATGGTGAGATCAACTCTTCAAGAATCTATCAAATAACATTGTATCAAAAAGTGTTTTCTTACTTTTTCCAAAGTTGCCCATACTCAACCTAGAAACTCTTCCAGATGATCCAGCATGCTGCCCTGGAGTTCTATTGACATTTTTTTCCTATGTAGGTTGAACTTTTCTTGTGGAGCAGCTGGCATTGCTCCTTGCAACCAGCCATTAAATTATAAACCATTTTTCTTTAAGTCTAATGTGTGTAAGGAAATGTTTTGCTCATTTATCCCAGAGTGCTATAATGATAACCTTTTCTGTGTCATTAGGAACAGGTTGATTTTTAGCATTAACAGCATGGACTTCAGCACACTTTCTGTTTTTCTAGAAGAGACGAGTCGTCATTTGTTAGTAATAGCACCTCATAGATTTAAACTGATCCCTACAAAGTCTGAAATTAATTATCCAATTTGGGAGAGAGCACTTTTTTGCCAAACTGTTTTAGGAGAAATATCTCTGTGGGTGGTTTTTAATGAAATTACATTGGTGTGCATCAAGAGCCGAGTCTGTCAGACACAGATAAAGCTGGAGCAGCCATCTTGGTCTGTACAAAAATAGAATTCTTGGCAGGCGCAGATGCATTTTATTGATTCAAAAAGACACCAAAATAGGCAAAATCACAAATAGATTCAGTGATACATTGCTGATGGTTGCATGACACTTCAGAACTTGAGGTCTAAGAATAGTAGGTGATAAAATGAAATGGACAGTATATGAAACCATGTTGTAAGTGTAAAAGAAGTTGTACAATGTGATCACATTATCTCCTGTTTAGGTGAGTGTGGCTCTTAGGTCTTTCTATCATAAAAAAAAATGTATGAAAATATCAGTGATCTTTAATAAAGAAGCAACAATAAATGAAAATACCACACCCTGAAAAAAATACATATAACCACCACACATCAAAGTCACCTTGCAAAACAAAACCCCTTATAACATTGATCTCAGATATATGGTAATTTTTTTCCATGTTTCGTATACAACTATGGACAATACAATATCTTACAATCTGAAGCCATGGTGTTGCTCTGAGTGCAGCTATGTCCAGCTTGTGGCTCTTCCTGGCATTGGTGTTGTAATTTTGCAACAGCTTAATAGTCACAAGCTGGGAACCACGGGGATAATAGGACTAACTATATTATTTGCTGTAAATACCGGTATGTCTATTGAAAAAAAAACAAAAAAAAAAACGTTAAAGCTCTTTCTACTTTTTTGTTTGTACCAAGTTGTATTGTAAAGCACATCCTGGCATATGCTGGCCAAAAGGACACATTCTTGACAACTGTTAGCCGTTAAAGTCTGTAGCTTTTGGCTCACAATCACCGATGGAAATCACTGACCAAACATTGATTGTTCGAATAAGGTCTAAGGCTTCTTTATTTTTATTTTTTTTAATTAAAAAGTGTTCTTAAAAAACCCTTTCCACACAATCTTTTTCGTGGAATTTATACCAGAGACTTAGTGCAAACACATTCACAGATCTGCCTCATTGTTTGGAGGCTGTAGTTACTGTTGCATGCAGTCTAGATCCAGCCCTACTACTGCCAGATCTAACAGGTGAGCTTTAGTACCGTATGCCCACACGGAAGGCATGTGCTGGGGATTTTCTGCTTCAAGTTTTGTGTGTGGTAAATCCACAGCCTTTATGTATCAGCAAAGTGGATGAGATTTTTCAGGGAAAAAAATCTGCACTGTAAATTAACCAGCGGTGTGCATCTTTGTAAATCTGCTGCATGTTAATTTACTTTGAAGATTTCCACCATGGAATTTACCAGGGGATGAAATCTGCAGCAAAACCACAATAAGTGCTTCCTCGGAAATTCTGCTGTACTGCACATTTAGACTTGTTGTTCATTAGTATTTGTAGATATATTTAGTGTTGTTCATTAGTATCTCTAGGTAGTAAATTATTAAACAATTGCATAAACCACATTTCCATGATTTGTAGGAAGAGTGGGGAACCTTTTTGCTGCTGAGGGCCATTTGGATATTTGTAACATCGTTGCAGGACATACAAAATTCTCAACTCAAAAATTTGACTGCTATTTTGGTCAAACACATAACCGACTTAGTAGTAAGTTACAGAAATTGTGCTTCAGTTTAAAAAAAAAAACAGAATGCTGTATTCTTGCAGCACAAAATGTCGCCTGCACTATATATATTACAGTACAGGTTCCATTTTGGCCAAATATAGCAGCCTTTAAGATGAGAATGTTATATATTTTAGTTCTTTATTTCTTTATTTGGCATTAATGACAGCCAAGCTCATCCCAGAAAGGAGTTCACCCAGCCTTCACTCTCCCTGCCTCTGTCCCTTCCTTTGTCCCTTTCTCAGCGTCAGATCTGCCCCCTATTTCCATCAGCCTCCCCAGCCTACATCAGACCCCCCCCAGCCTCAGATCAGACCCTTCCTAGCCTCCATTAGCCTCAGATCAGCCCCATCAGACCCCCAAAGTTTCCATCATCCTCAGATCAGGCCCCCCAGCCTCAGCTCAGACCCTCCCCACCCTCCATTAGCCTCAGATCAGCCCCCACCCCAGCATCCAAACAAATCCCCCTGCCTACACTTCTTAAGATCAGACCCCCAATCAGACTTCAGATCAAATATTTAAAAAATATAAAGAAACTTACTTTTCCAGCTCCAGACGTCTCACCCTCCCTGGTCTTCCTCCCGCAATGCTGTACTCTGACCCTACAACGCACAGCATCAGGTCATACTATGCGCCTACATGCACTATGTCCTGAGACTGTACATGTCAGAACACAGAGCGGGGCCCGAAAGAAGACCAGGGAAGGTGAGTTACGCCAGTGCAGTGCTGTTCTCACCTTCCTGTGCTTCCCACATGCTAATAATGGAAGCGGACATTATCATTTGCACTATATGCTATAGCAGGGAGCTGGGGTCACATGAAATGATCCCGTGAGCCAGAAGTCCCCCACCCCTGATTTATAGCATAAAATAAGAGAGCCCCCCATGCCTGGTCAGATGACCAGTTTCAGAGTAGAATACGCTGAAGTGAAAGGGGTTACCTTTAGGCTGTATTACATTGGTCGCTATGACTAATGTAAAAAATGAAAATCAGACATCATATAGTGCATGGCAATTTCTTTCTAACAAAGCTAAAACCAGCCCTGTACCTCACATGGATCCAGAGATCTTCCCATTCGTTGCTCTGCTAGATTTATATCAACCTGACAGCCAAGGGGGATGTCTTTTCTGCTGCAGCTCTTCCTATCACAACTCAAAAGGTAGTTGAAGGATGAAACTGAGCATGTGCGACCTTCTCAGTGAGCCGGACAAAGAAATGAGAAAACAGATACAGATAGATTTATAAGAAAAAGAACCAAGAACAGATACCGCTATATAGATACATTTTATTGAGTAACTATATAGCTATATAATTAAAACTATGTAGCTATATAATTTTTTTAACTTACATGCAATTACAAAAGATACTGGTTTGAAAACTGTAAAATATTTTTTGTGGGGCAACCCCTTTAACCCACTCAGCAGAAACATTCATGTACCTGGACATTGCTTTATTTGAACATCATTATAGTAATATCTGCTTATCTAAATTTTAATGTACCAACATTGTCTTTTTTACAGACCGTCTACGACCAGTGGTTCATTACACTTTTCAATATTGTATACACATCACTTCCTGTGTTAGCGATGGGACTTTTCGATCAGGTATGCTTATAACTTGTAACCTTCATAACTTATTTAAATGAGATTGAATTTCCAGTCGACATGAGGAGATATTGTACATTTATGCTGATTTTGTTACCTTTACCCATGACAGCACCACAGAGAGAGAGGATCTTGTTTATGCTTTTGCTTGTTTTTAGATTTCATTTTAAACTGGCTATAGCTCAAATTAAATTTAAGGAATAAGCCCTGTGTAAAACTGTTATGCCAGTTTTATATTGACAAAACAATTGCTGGGAAATCATCTTTCATTTACAAAAAGATCAAATCTTTGGTTAGGTCAGAGGTTAAAAGTTGCTTAAAAATATAATGTGTACCCAATACATCCTTTGAGTATGACATGTCTGCTTAGTGTAGTAAGGGAGCCTTCCTTGTTTTCCAATAGAAGATACAAATAAATTACTTAAAGTGATAACATCTACTATGAATATTGAACCTCGATCAGTACAGGATATTGTGTTCGAGGGGTTGGAGGGCCATCGCCTTTAGGCCCCTTGCAGACGAGCGGGAGACACGCGCATCTCCCGCAACGCATCTGCAGGGCTGGACTCCCGGCACTGACGGGGATCGCATAGCATTATATTGATTTATGATGCTATGTAACCCTTACAGTACTGGAATGTAATGGATAACCGTGACATAATGCTGTCACTGTGGTGAAGCTATAGTACATAGTGATATGATATTTACATGCTAGAACACAGCTCTTAGACAAGGCTCTGCCCTCAGCATGCTGTTGGAGCATATATAGTTCCCTATTCATTCTATTTCAGGACCCAGGGGACGGATCAGATTGGCCATTTACCCTGGCCATTCTGTCCCACTCTTGGGTTGAGAGGGCTATTTCCTCTATCAAACAAATTTCTAGAGCTGCAATTTGGTCCTCACTTTTTTTTAACAGGGTGGATATTGGCTCATCTTCTGATCTTGCCTTTGGAAATAAAGGTATTGCGATTATGGCCCCTCCATAAGGAAGTTTCTCCTCTCTGTTGTGTTGTGGGTGAAGGGAAAATTGATAACTACACTTACGAATAATTTGATTTATCAGAATCCACAACATAGTTTATAAGGCCGAAAAAAGACATCTGTCTATCCAGTTCAGCCTGTTATTCTGCTATTTGATCCAGAGGAAGGCAAAAAATCCTGTGAGGTAGAAGCCAATTTTCCCCACTTTAGGGGGAAAAAAATTCCTTCCCGACTCCAATCAGGCAGTCAGAATAACTCCCTGAATCAACGACCCCTCTCTAGTAACTATAACCTGTAATATTATTACCCTCCAGAAATACATCCAGGCCCCTCTTGAACTTGTTCACAGGAGCCCAGAACTGTACACAGTACTCCATGTGTGGTCTGACTAGTGATTTGTAAAGTGGCAGGACTATGTTCTCATCACAGACATCTATGCCCCCTTTGATGCAACCCATTATCTTATTGGCCTTGGCAGCAGCTGTCTGACACTGGTTTCTACAGCTTAGTTTGCTGTTCACTAAAATTCCTAAGTCCTTTTCCATGTCAGTGTTACCCAGTGTTTTACCATTCAGTATGTACTGGTGACTTACATTATTCCTTCCCATGTGCATAACCTTACATTTGTCAGTGTTAAACCTCATCTGCCACTTCTCTGCCCAAGCCTCCAATCTATCCAGATCCATAGTTTCCGGACTCTGTTTTTGGACCCTTTTTGAATATTGGCACCACATTTGCTATGCACCAATCCTGTGGAACACTCCCTGTCAGTATAGAGTCCTTAAATATCAGAAATAAGGGTCTGGCTATGACATTACTTAACTCTCTTAGGATACGGGGGTGTATGCCATTTGGTCCTGGCAATTTGTCTATTTTAATCTTTTTAAGACGTCGCTGTACTTCTTCCTGTGTCAGACAGGGCACTTTTAATGGGGAATTTACTTTTACATTCTGCATTTCATCTGACAGTTTATTTTCCTCAGTGAATACAGTGGAGAAAAAAAATATTTAGTAGCTTAGCTTTCTCCTCATCGCTCTCTGCAACTCCCCCCTCATTACTCTGTAAGCCATAAATCCCTCCCTTATATTCGTTTATTTGAGTTTTTTTTAATATATATATATTATGTAGCAGCAAAAAAATATGGATATGTTTATACTCTCATAGTCTGTAGCCATTGTAGCATATGGAGAGCTATGGGGAGCATCTTCCTTATATTCTGTAGATTTCCTGTCCCGGGGGGTGGATCCCTTCTCTTTGGTGTGCACTCATGATTCCTTTAAAATCAAATTAACTCTTTTTTTCAACTTTGCTTAAATTTCAGGCCTAGTTGTATAGAACAAAGAGAATCTGATTCAGTGCATACTGTAATAATACATGCAATTTACACTAATTTACATTGTGTTATCTGTTTTTAGGATGTGAATGAGCAAAACTGTATGGACTACACTAAATTGTATGAGCCAGGCCAGCTGAACCTATTGTTCAACAAGCGGCGCTTTTTTATTTGCGTGTTACATGGCATTTATACGTCTTTTGCCCTATTCTTCATACCTTTTGGAGCATTTTTTAACACAGCCGGGGAAGATGGAAAACATATATCAGACTATCAGTCCTTTGCTGTCACTGTTGCTACAAGTCTAGTAATAGTTGTCAGTGTTCAGGTAAGATCTCTTCTTTGGATTGTTTATAGATTGATTTTTACAATTTCTTTTTCTGAAGACTAGGAAGAAACCCACTAAAATATCATTTTAGGTAAAATTGTGTTGGAGGCTTCCTTCGGGGCAAAAAGACCTGACTACAAAGTCCTGCATATAGGACTTTTTTTGTCCAGTAAAAAACAGGATTCCCAATGGACACTGAACGGACTCCATTGTAGTCAATTGAGTATATTCAGTTTCATTTGGGTCAGTTAAAGGGGTTGTCCGGGTTCACAGCTGAACCCGGACATACCACTAATTTCACCCAGGCAGCCCGCCTGACTAGGGCATCGGAGCATCTCCTGCTCCGATGCCCTCCATTGCCCTGCGCTGGATCGTGCAGGGCAAGGGTTTTTTGTTTAC
Source organism: Rhinella marina (assembly GCA_900303285.1). Lineage (NCBI taxonomy): Eukaryota > Metazoa > Chordata > Amphibia > Anura > Bufonidae > Rhinella > Rhinella marina. The sequence continues at coordinate 783,011 of ONZH01021381.1, forward strand.
ATTATACACACTGCCGGGCTGAGGCAGTTCGGTGACGTCACCGGTTGTAATGGGCCGACTTTAGAGCTGCCCTAGCGGTTTTACTGGCTAGGGCCGCGCTAAAGCCTGCCCATCAGCGCCAGTGATGTCACCGGGCATGAGATGCTCCGATGCCCTAGTCAGGCGGGCTGCCTGGGTGAAATTAGGGGTATGTCCGGGTTCAGCTGTGAACCCAGACAACCCCTTTAAGTTCCCTTCTGTTATTTCCATTGTTCTGTCCACAACAATGGAAAAATATAGAGGTGAGGTAGGTGAACTCGGCTTTGTTATTTATGATTTGTTATTTTTCTGATAATAATGTGAACACCGAGAAAGATGTATGCAAAATGATGTAGAGACGCTAGAATCATACAATTTTCAATTTTTTTTATATAATTAAATAATAGTTACAGTAAAATACTGGCACTTAAAAACAAAACAAAAAACCACATACTGGTTCAAACAGACTTGTTTCCCATGCTCCATCTGTTGCTGTTTTTCTCTCAACTACCAACAGGTGTAATGTAATTCCCATTTCTGCCTAAACATTTGGTGAAACAGTTCACAACTTCTTAGCATAATGCAAGTATTGGAGCCGCTCTTGTTCGGTGTAGGAGCGACCCATATTTGCAGCTGCAACAGATTCCCTCCCCGCAGCTTCCTACAGAATACAGACTGATTTCCCTCCCCGCAGCTTCCTACAGAATACAGACTGATTTCCCTCCCGCAGCTTCCTACAGAATACAGACTGATTTCCCTCCCCGCAGCTTCCTACAGAATACAGACTGATTTCCCTCCCCGCAGCTTCCTACAGAATACAGACTGATTTCCCTCCCCGCAGCTTCCTACAGAATACAGACTGATTTCCCTCCCGCAGCTTCCCACAGAATACAGACTGATTTCCCTCCCCGCAGCTTCCCACAGAATACAGACTGATTTCCCTCCCCGCAGCTTCCTACAGAATACAGACTGATTTCCCTCCCCGCAGCTTCCTACAGAATACAGACTGATTTCCCTCCCCGCAGCTTCCTACAGAATACAGACTGATTTCCCTTCCCGCAGCTTCCTACAGAATACAGACTGATTTCCCTCCCGCAGCTTCCTACAGAATACAGACGGATTTCCCTCCCCGCAGCTTCCTACAGAATACAGACTGATTTCCCTCCCTGCAGCTTCCTACAGAATACGGACTGATTTCCCTCCCCGCAGCTTCCTACAGAATACGGACTGATTTCCCTCCCCGCAGCTTCCTACAGAATACGGACTGATTTCCCTCCCCGCAGCTTCCTACAGAATACAGACTGATTTCCCTCCCCGCAGCTTCCTACAGAATACGGACTGATTTCCCTCCCCGCAGCTTCCTACAGAATACGGACTGATTTCCCTCCCCGCAGCTTCCTACAGAATACGGACTGATTTTCAGCAATTTGTTCATCCAGGACACAGACTAAAGATTTCTTTCCTGTATATGAACAGTTATAATAGTGACGATTTAGCATAATGTCCCTTCAGGCATCTTTCGCATATAGTATCTGATATGTGGTGTGGTTGTGTTACAGATTGGTCTGGACACCAGTTATTGGACAGCTATTAACCATTTCTTCATCTGGGGCAGCCTGGCTGTGTACTTCTCCATCTTATTTGCCATGCATGGGGATGGGATTTTTGATATTTTCCCCAGTCATTTCCCTTTTGTAGGTAAGTTAAATGAGTGGATTTTAGCTGTTTGTTAGTAAAATACTAGTTTGATGTACTTTACAGAGTAAAAATATGGCATTTCTTGTGGTATTGCTTTATTAAATGTTACCATTTTTAAAAGTTTGAGCAAGTAAAAGTGTTGTGCCTTGAGTGAATAAATCCACTAGCATTCACTTCATGAAGTTGGATTATGGTTTATTTTGGTTTTGTACCACAGCTGCGAGGTTTGGAGACCTGGACCCATTGATAGCTTTTGTCTTGATTGTGCTGCTACGCCTCAGGGATTTGTTGCTTTCATTACGATTTACTGTATTTTCTGGACTATAAGACGAACTTTTTAGCAAGAAAAAAAACTTGCTAAAAAGTGTCTACATCTTATAGGCCACAGTCAGGGTGGTCCAGTAGTGCCAGACCCCATGACTGCTTTCCTTGATGATCTAGGAAGAGCACGCATACAGCACTCTGCCCGGTTAGTGAGAGCGGTGTGGCTGAAGGTCCTCTCCAAGCTCTGAGATGAAAGCTTAGTACTGCAAGGACCTTCCATTATGTCACCAGTGGGCAGGGCCAGACTGGAAGTGCAGGAAAAAGAGTAAAGCAGTACCGCATGTCTATTACTAAAGATGTACGCTCTTTCTAGTACTAAATAGTTAACCAGTGTGTGTGTTGCAGAGGTGTGTGAGTGCATGTAACAGGGCTACATGTATGTAGCATAGTTGTCTTTATGTGCATGTAGCGCAGCTGTTTGTTCTGTGCACACAGGACAGCTGTGAGTGTGCTTGTTGGCCCCTCAACTTCATTAAACCACCAGCGAAGCTTTAATAAGTAGAAAACGTTTTTTGGTTTTTTTTGCTCTGCATCCCAGGATGGAAAGCAAACTACAGCATGCTGCTCTCCGGTATGAAAACGGAACAGAATGCATTTTGGAGCGCTCCTCTCTGTTCAGTTACATTTTGTCCAAAATGTTTTGGACAAAAAGGAAGCTTTTTTTTTATGGATCTCAATACCGGAAAATATTAACACTAGTTAAGTAGTGTTAATAGTAGTTTAGAAAGTAGCCTTACACATTACCCAGTGGTGTCAGTATTCCTCACACACGCTTTTATTTAGCCTGACTGGAGCCTGTAGTATCTCTACCTAGAGCTGAATTTACAGTGCCTTGTGAAAGTATTCGGCCCCCTGGAACTTTTCAATCTTTTGCCACTTTTCAGGCTTCAAACAAAAAGATATAACATTTTAAATTTTTGGTGAAGAATCAACAACAAGTGGGTCACAATTGTGAAGTGGAACGAAATTTATTGGATCAATTAAACTTTTTTTGTAATAATAAAAACTAAAAAGTGGGGCGTGCAAAATTATTCGGCCCATTTACTTTCAGTTCAGAAAACTCACTCCAGAAGTTCATTGAGGATCTCTGAATGATCCAATGTTGTCCTAAATGACTGATGAAGATAAATAGACTCCACCTGTGTGTAATCAAGTCTCCGTATAAATGCACCTGCTCTGTGATAGTCTCAGGGTTCTGCATCATGAAGACCAAGGAACACACCAGGCAGGTCCGTGATACTGTTGTGGAGAAGTTTAAAGCCGGATTTGAATAACAAAAGATTTCCCAAGCTTTAAACATCCCAAGGAGCACTGTGCAAGTGATCATATTGAAATGGAAGGAGTATCAGACCGCTGCAAATCTACCAAGACCCGGCCGTCCCTCTAAACTTTCATCTCAAACAAGGAGAAGACTGATCAGAGATGCAGCCAAGAGGCCCAAGATCACTCTGTATGAACTGCAGAGCTCTACAGGTGATGTGGGAGAGTCTGTCCATAGCACAACAATCAGTCCAACACTTCACAAATCTGGCCTTTATGGAAGAGTGGCAAGAAGAAAGCCATTTCTCAAAGATATCCATAAAAAGTCTTGTTTACAGTTTGCCACAAGCCACCTGGGAGACACCAAACATGTGGAAGTAGGTACTCTGGTCAGATGAAACCAAAATCCAACTTTTTGGAAACAATAGAAAACTATATGTTTGGCGTAAAAGCAACACAGCTCATCACCCTGAACACACCATCCCCACTGTCAAACCTGGTGGTGGCAGCATCATGGTTTGGGCCTGCTTTTTATCAGCAGGGACAGGGAAGATGGTTAAAATTGATGGGAAGATGGATGGAGCCAAATACAGGACCGCTCTAGATGAAAACCTGTTGGAGTCTGCAAAAGACCTGAGACTAGGACGAAGATTTATCTTCCAACAAAACAATGATCCCAAACATAAAGCAAAATCTACAATGGAATGGTTCAAAAATAAACATATCCAGGTCCCTATGTCTTAGAATGGCCAAGTCAAAGTCCAGACCTGAATCCTATTGAGAATATGTGGAAAGAGCTGAAAACCGCTGTTCACAAACGCTCTCCATCCAACCTCAAAGAGCTCGAGCTTGTTTGCAAGGAAGAATGGGCAAGAATTTCAGTCTCTAGATGTGCAAAACTGATAGAGACATACCCCAAGAGACTTGCAGCTGTAATCGCAGCAAAAGGTGGCGCAACAAAGTATTAATGCAAGGGGGGCCGAATAATTTTGCACGCCCCACTTTTCAGTTTTATTATTACAAAAAAAGTTTAAATGATCCAATAAATTTCGTTCCACTTCACAATTGTGACCCACTTGTTGTTGATTCTTCACCAAAAATGTAAAATGTTATATCTTTTTGTTTGAAGCCTGAAATGTGGCAGAAGGTTGAAAAGTTCCAGGGGGCCGAATACTTTCACAAGGCACTGTACTTATAATAAATTCTTTATGTAGCACCAACATATTCAGCAGTGCTGTGCACAGATTGTCATCTTGTCACAGCTGAAGTCTCAGACGCACACTCTCAGGTTAATTGCCCTTCTATGAAAATGGCCCATCACAATGCTTTTAGAGTGTGGGAGGAAACCCTCACAACCATGGGGAGCACACACATCACTCCATGGTGATGTTGTACTTGATTTAAACCTGATACCCAAGTTGAGCATGCTCCCTGGCGCTCTATTTTGTGTCTGTGGGGCTGAGGGAAGCTGGAGACAGCTCCCCTCACTTCCTCATTGCAGTTGTGCAGTGAGGGGGAACAAATGGCTCAAGACCTACCCTCAATTCATCCTGGTGGTCCAGTGGTGGTCCTTCCAGCGGTCAGACATTTATCAGCTATCCATGGCATAGTTCTGTGATGGCTAACCTCCAGCTGTGGTGAAACTACGACTCCCAAGATGTATGCTTGCTTGGCTGTTCTGATAACTCCATAGAAATGAGTGGATCATGCTGGGAGTCATAGTTTCACCACAGATGAAGGTTAGCCATCACTGTGATAGGTGATAAATGCCCATTGTGGGAAAATCCTTAAAGGGAACCTGTCAGCTCTGAAATACCCTCCAAACTAGAGTAAGCAGTGTACAGTGTAAGTGACGTACAGTCTGGTTATGTAATTTTTATCTTCAGACTCACTTCCATTCTGATGTTGCGCTCCCACAAACCAGCAGTAAAATGCACTCACTGGACTCCAGTGGTCACTCACATAATGGAGAGGACTCAAAGAAGAGTCCAGTGAGTGCATTTTACTGCCGGTTTGTGGGAGCACAGCGTCGGAATGGAAGTGAGTATGAAGATAAAACTTACATATTCGGATTCAGCATCACTTACACTATACATCTCTCACTCTAGTTCAGGGGGTGTTTCGGAGCTGACAGGTTCCCTTTAAGAGCACAGCAGAATCTGACTGCATAAAATATATACTGTAAGTACAATTCATTCTTTTTATAAGCCGCGGACAGAAATGTTATTGATCAGGTAAATCCATTGTTTGTTCTTTATTTTATTTTCAACAGGAAATGCCAGGAATTCTCTAAGTCAAAAAAGTGTTTGGTTAGTAATATTCCTGACCACTGTGATTTCTGTCATGCCTGTGCTGACCTTCCGCTTTTTGATGGTGGATTTACGACCAACACTCAGTGATAAGGTGAATAATACAATATCTGTACAATTTATGTTATGTTATAATTTCTGTTAATTTCATGCCAACTTCTGCTGGAGAGTAGCTTTTGTTTCCAGAAAAACTAGGGGGAGAGGTATAAACACTGGTGTAAAGGACAACTGGCTTAGGTGCACATAGCAACCAATCAGATTCTATCTTTCATTTTCTAAAGGAGCTCTGAAAATGAAAGGTGGGATCTGATTGGTTGCTGTGGGCGACTAAACCAGTTTTCCTTTATACCAGTTTTGATAAATCTCCCCCTTTATTTTTTTTCGTTTTTTAATCTCAGATTTTTCAGAAACCATAACTTTATTTTTCCGTCTGCATAGCAATATAAGGGTTTGTTTATGCAAGTAAGTTGTATTTTTTGGGACAGTGTGAAAAAAACAATGAAATTCTGTCCTTTGTTATTTACCGTACAGTAAAAACTGACATCTTAACTTTATTCTATGGGTCATCATGGAAATATGACCTTAAAGGCAACCTGTCATCAACTTTATGCTGCCCATACTAACGTCAGCATAAAGTAGAGACAGGTGAGTTGATTTCAGGGGTCTGTCATTTATAAGTTAAAAGTAAGTGGTTGCCGAGAACCAACATCACAATCATTGCAGACTAGGCCTGGAAAAGAGTCCTGGTCACCTGAGAAGAGTCCTGGTTATTCATAAATTCCTGCTCTCCCTGTCCACCTGCTGATGACTGACAGTCTTCTACTTAGTTTTCCCCCCACTCTCTCTAGGAGAGAACTGTCAATCATCAGCAGATGGGCGGGAGAGCAGAAGATTAGGAATGACCATGACTCTTCTCAGGTAGATTTGACTCTTTTCAAGGCCTGGGCTGTAATGATTATGAGGCTGGTTCTCGGCAATCAAACTTTTAGCTCATGAGTGACACAATCAAAAATCAGAATTTCTGTCGCTATTTTATGCTGCCCTCAGTGAGGTTACCATAAAGTTGATGACATAACATGCTATTTCAAAAGGGAAAAAAACACAATTGCTGTTTGTTGATATACACTGACACCAATTTTTAATTTTCTGCAGACAGACAGTCCCTTTTAGGAGACTTGACCTGTGGTACACTATAATACTTCTGTACTAATGCTGTCTTGGTGATAAGGAACTTGAAACTGTCTCCTGGGAGACCTCAGAGTGTGAAACACAACTTTTCAGGGCAATTGGGGCTTCTTTTGATTTAGAACAGATGTTTCTCACACCAAATCAAATCTAAAGTCTGATTCTACGAAATTGGACCTCATTTTGTAAAACTCATTTCTAATTTGGGGCTCTTGAGAAGGCCCACTGCTGCCATGCCAACTCCCCAGCACCCCGTGATTGGTTTCAAGGCAGGGGAACGGTGGACAGAGGGAGGTCTCTCTAACTGCTCAGACACTAGATTTGCTATAGACCCTGGCATCTGAGAGATTAAACTGCTGGGATCTGAGTTATTTCCTATTTCAGCTGTAGCACAGGACCCTGACTGTCAGCCAGTGATCCCTCACATTACTTACAGCATGTCGGAATGCAGCCACTGACTGCATTACTCACAGTACATGTATGTGAAAATGGGAAGGAGTTAGATAGGAAACAGCTGCAAAACAGCAATCTGGTATGTTGTATTAAAGAGGTTGTACAGGATTGGGAAAATGTGGCTGCTTTTTACCAGGAAAGGCCACAGTTGCGGATGGGGTGTGCCTGGTATTGCGATTTTGCTCCTTTTAAGTAAATTAGGCTCCGCTGCAATATCACACAATCTGAGGTGTGGCACTGTTTTGTCTAAGATTTAGACAGTGCACTCCTAACCTTAGTCTAAAACATGTATTAGAGTGAGTGTTAGCTATGTTTATACCACTTATTAGTTGACTTATTTACACCCTATTTACAAGAGTGTCAGAAAAAGTGTATAAAACCCTTATAAAGGGATTGTGCAGAAATGGGGGGACGGTTTGGAAACTCCCCCTCCATTCTGCCAGACCTGCAAAAGGAAGACGACTTACCTGCTTCCTGGCACTGGCTCCCTGCTCCTTCTCCTGCAGGCCTGGCTTCCTCTGCTGCACTCCAGTTATGTCATGACGTCATGTGACCCTTTATCATGGTGCAAAGGGAGCTGGACACCGCCGTGGCCAATGATTGGCTGCGGCGAAGTCAAAACAGATGTTGACATTGCTGGAGTCCAGGCTTGCAGGATAAGGAGCATGGATCCAATGCTGGGAAGCAGATAAGTCTTCTTCCTTTTGCAGGTCTGCATTACCCTTATAAAGTGTAACTGTCATGTTTTTTTTCTTCTAATATGTAGGGACAGTGATATGGAACATTTTTCTAATACACTTTATTTAGAGAACTTGGGCAGAGCAGATATATTCATAGTACATATATATTCATAGTCATATGTTAATTTCTAGAAATATATGGGAGCCATCAAGGAGGAAAAAAATTAACCCCGGCCGTTTTCACAGTGAGCACTGCGGTTTGCTGTGTAGACGGACATGCCTTAGTAATGCTCATTAAAGGGGTTATCCAAGACTAAAAAATGTCCCCCATATACCCGGACCCCTCACCACCGCTGCTGCTTCTCCCCATGTGTGGATGAAAACATCTGGTGTCGGGGGGAGCAGCCAATGGTAGTCGGTGACGGGGACGAGCTTCCCTAATATTGCGGGTGACTCTAGGGAGGCTCATCCCCATCACTGCCTGCCATTGGCTGCTCCCCCCTGACACAGGATGTTTTCATATGCACACGGGGAGAAGCAGTAGCAGCGGTGCGGGGATCCAGGTAAGTAGGTTCAGTGTGAGGGGCCCGGGTATATAGGGGACAGTTTAATGAATGTGGTGAAAGGCATATACGTCAGAATTCTATAAATCTGCCTCAGTGTCAATAAAAATAATTATATAGAATTAGTAAGCATTGGCATTTACTATAGCAAGCTGCTATATCTGGTCAAATAACCTTCTTAGCATGTCTAATGCATAACTTTTTTTTTTTTAAACCTTTAAAGGTTCGATACTTGCAGCAGGCTAAGAAGAAGCGAAAACCATTGGCCAACCACATGCGCAGGGTGCATAGAACAAGCTCCAGGAGATCTGGATATGCCTTTGCTCATCAGGAAGGCTACGGTGAACTCATTACGTCTGGTAAAAACATGCGGTTAAATGAGCCTCAATCCTCATCAGGCTTAGCAAGAACAATGCTGAGCAGCACAAGCTGGATAGAAAATCTCCGAAAGAAGACAGCTGAGAATTTTAATAGCTTCAGCAGTGACAAGATTTCTAAATTATAATTAATATGGAACCATAGCTGGGGATTTTTTATTTATTTTTTTTGTTCTTTTTTAAGTAACTTTACGTTGTGGCCATATTTTTGCACTGTGTTACTCAACACCAAAGGGAGATTATGTACATCTTCTAAAAACGGATCATCCCGAAACAGCAAAGTCCTGTCCCATCTGTGCATGGAAAGTCGCCTCTTATAATAAGAAACACTGTTCAGGAAAAGGACCGTTTGAGAAATTCCTACACCTTTCCAAACTCCTTACTGTGATACAGGACAATAAATCCGCACTGTAGACTTGTCATTTTCTGACCAACAACTGTTTAAACAGATTTCTCATTGAATGTCGAGGGCATTTGCTTTCCGAACTGTTACAGCATTTTTCTTTGGAATGTTTTAGGGTTATAATTGTATAGTTATATATAGTTTTAGAAGGACCATTTTTATAATGTCAAGACCAATATTGCACAGTTTCTCCATAGAGCATTCTATAAGATAGTAACTGCATAGTATATTTTGCTTCCAGAAAAGTAATCTTTATACTTAAGAAGAATATTGACTTGCTGCTACTGTTGATCACAAGAATCTTTCTTTCACTGGGAATTTATCACTACTCGGATCCATCATTAGCTTTCTTGCGAGTTAAATACTTTACCGTTGTTTATTTTTCAGCAAGTCATTATCCCAGCTAACTGCAGTACTTGTGGCTTTGACTTGTAAAGTGGTTTCCTATTAGAGAGCAATATATAACTTTGGTATGGCCAGTGTCTAATGTGTGCTATAAAGCAGATTGCATTTCAGAGTTCTGTTCCAAGTGGAACCTATCACATTTCTCCTAATACAACATGAATGTTTATTTTCCATTTTAGCCTTTTCAGCATTATGAATGTGAAAACAGGTGCCATGACTGTACATTAGGTTATCAGTCACTTGGAGTTAACTAATTCTTTATACAACTGTTGTGACCTAAATTTTGCTGGAGGTGAAATAGACGGTCAGTCAGCCAATCCTCGTGCTGGGTATCTTAAGTCAGATGCTTTGTTTCACACATGTCATTATCTGTGTGCCTTCACCAATGAAACCATTTTCTCAGGGGATATTCATTTATATCATATCAGCTATTATTTTATTTTATTGTTTGGTTCTTTTTCATCGTGAATTAAAGTCTTTCCTATAATTAAGTTTTATGAGATGTTAATAAAACTAGTTATAAAAGTCAGTTTAATGGAGCTCCATTATTTGGCACACCTATCATTTTCGAGAATATGCAGCTCCCAGTATTGGCAAAGACGTAGCCTTACTTGGTTATTTCCCTTCTAATAAAATACTTTGGAATTACAGGAAGTTCTCACTCCACGATTGGCATACAATATTTTGGTAGATCTGATATGTCATAAAAATTAATTATGGGAAGCTTTATTTTTCAAAATGGACTATGTCTTAGGACGTTCGCTAATACATTAGAAAGGAAAATGTTTTTGTCCATGATGTGGCTCTGTTAAGGAACGTTGTTTGCTATAAGGCTTTTTATGTCTCAGTTCCAACCCAATTTCCAAGTTGCATAATGGTTGAGATCAGCAAAGCAAAAACGTACAGCATCTTTTGTGGTAGCACTGGAATGCCATTTTCTTTGTCTCCTGAATGGAACATATAAATTCAGAAGCTGGCTGTCAGAGGGCACCCAGACACCATAAACATCCTTATTTGGGCATTTACGTCAAGAAACTTCCAAACTGAGCGAGGAAAATAGTACGGTAACTAGAATTGGAAAAAGCGACCTCACTTTTTTCTGTTCCCTTGTTAACATTTGTGTTTTTGGTTTTTTTTATGGGGCATTCTTTGTACTGTGCTTCATGGTTGAAAGTTATTCTAAAACATATCAGTAATGCTCAGCATAGTATGTGCTTGTGCACACCTCAAATTTAACACTGAAGGTGATGCATCAAAACGGGTGCAACGGAAAACCAGAGTAGTGACCTATGGTAACCAATCAATTTCCACCTCTCATTTTCCACCAGCCATTTGGAGAATGAATCAGCGACCTGATTGGTTGTTATTGTCAAGTACTGCATTTTTCCTTTGCTCTAGTTTTGATACTTGTCCCGTAATGCTTTCCCTTCTCTCTGCATTGACAGGATTGATTTGACCTTTAACCCACTGTATGTTTTTCACAATGATGACCAGATACATATGTAAATATAAATTGAATGCTAGAAAGTGCTAGTTTACGAACTATACACCTTTCTTGTATGATGAGGCAGCATCTCTGTACTGTATTATACGAATAACAGCACCGTCTGCTAGGGTTGAAGCGAAGGACAACATTTTCTCCAAAAACACTGTGCCTTTCACTCACTTTTGTATTGTGAGGCTTTATGATATAGCATCACAAAGCACTACTTCAGAGATGATGGCATATGCCAACATATGACGGGTGAATAGCTTCCAATCTGCCCCTAAGACCAAGCACTACATAATTTTTGTTTTGCTAATGCCATATTTTACCTTGACTGAGTTAACCAGCTTCCTTATGTTCCAAAAATGTGCACCTCCCATTTAATCAGCTCTAAATATTGCATTCTAATTAATAGAATAGAGGAGACCGTTTGTGCTGTGATCCGACTTATAACCAATACCTCTCTAGGTTTTGGAGACCTCGCGAACGTTAGTGATGGTCTTAGATGATGCCATTATGTTAGAATATCTATCAGGTGCAGCTTAGTACCAGCGCTACATTATTTTTGCAGGACTAATCGTATAAATGCCCAGAAAAATCAGACAATGGCTCTCTAGCTGCAGACACAATGTTATGTATCTTGAAATTGTAATCTGTTTATTTGCTTCATCTGACTGTTTTTTCACGTTACATTCATTAGTTATTTCTGCTGTGCTCTGTAAGGGTCTTTAGACCAAGTTGCACATCTTGGTTTTTATGCAGTTTTTGATGCCAAAGAACAGAGTGAACAAAGATACGACTCAGTCCTTCCTTTATATGTGTCTTCTGATCCATTCCAGGCTTTGGCCTCAAAACTACATTAAAAAAACAGAATGTGTAAACCCAGAGATAGTTATCACTTCCATCAATGATTCACAGCTGTCACGTGGATGGAAGCAGCAGAATTCTTTACAAGGTTACATATGTGACAGAGCAATGTAGTTGCAGAGGAAAGTGATTCTCTTGGAATGGCTTCCACTCCATACACTGTTGAATTTCTATGCTCCCAGACAGGATACCAAAGTTATTGACCTCCACGAACAATATAATTTTATGCTATGTTTGCATCCTTCTGCATCAGCTATGCACAAATACCCGGGTCTAATAGGCAGTCAGCCTAGAATATGGAAATAAGGAATGGTCCAATACATAGACGAGTCTTTGATCGTGCTGTGTCAATCTACTTTTGTCCAATATTTTCTGATGAAAGTGCTGGAAAACAGGTTTATTATGTTCAATGTTTTTACCGTCTTGGTTTTGTTTGCTAAAAGCCTTTATTCCGTTTTCATGTTTGGAAATCCAAAATCCTGTTATGGCATTATGTATTTACAGAAGGCAAAATGTCATTTATGATAATATATCTATATATATATAGAAATGTCAATCTTTATTATTTAGGCATAGATTGTTTTAGATTCCTATCAAATGTCTAGCTTTTGTTTTGTGCAATATAGAAGTTACAATTGTCTGTGGGCATGATGTCATACCAAAGAGTTTGCGCTCTTTTGTAACATAAGGTTTACATATGTACATAGTGTTCCATAATTTATTTAAGTGCTTTATATACAAAATATTTTCTATAAATATACAGTTTCTAAGTAATTAAACGCATTTTGTGGTTTATTTCTTTTTGTCAGACATGACATAGTACTAAACCCTATGTGCTAATGGCAATACGAATATTGTAATTTTCTATAATTTTTTTTGGACACATTGCTTCTAAACAGGGACAAGTGTACATAGTCCCTAAAGCGTCTCTATTAGAGATGAGCGAACGTGCTCGTAACGAGCACTGTACCGCTCGGCTCCCCTGCGCTCGCATGGGCGCAGGCAGCCGCTTCCGTCCTCCTCACCCGACGGAAGCGGCTGCCTGCGCCCATGCGAGCGCAGGGGAGCCGAGCGGTACAGTGCTCGTTACGAGCACGTTCGCTCATCTCTAGTCTCTATCACTAGGATCAACCCTATTAAACCATACCGATTGGTGGAGCTAAACAATTTTTATTAATATGCAAATGTAAGTTGGAGCACCAGAAGGTAGGGCTGAATCCTTTGAGCACTGCTTTGTACTGCCCCCTTTGCTATTCAAGCTCCCCCCTCCCCTTGATTGACGAGAATTTTACACATACGTGCTAATGTTGTTTTGTTAAAAAAAATCATCTAAGCCTCTTTTTTCGCTTACATCTCAAAGCTATCAGGAGGAGTAGGCAAGAGGCAAAGAGCTCATTCAGTTGTACAAGCAAGTCTTGAAGTAGCAGGGAAAACAGGAGGATGCCTGAACTGAAAGATTGAAAGTCCTGATTCCAACATAAAAGTACAGCAGCAGAACAAGGAGCAATAAATAGTGCAATGCAATTTTTTTTTTAACCTGTAATAGTTATGGGGCACTCGGTAAGATTGTAATGGGTATTGGAGCTTTTCATTTTATTGTTTCAACTCCATGGATAGCCCCTTTAAAAATGTGCATCCCATACAATAAGCACGATGGGTGAGATTTTTCAAAACTGGTCTAAAATAAAAATTGGTTTAGTTGTCCCTAACAACCAATCAGATTTCATCTTTCATTTATCAGAGCTCGTTGGCAACATGAAAAGTGAAATCAGAGTAGTTGCTATGACAGTTTTCCTTTACCCCAATTATGAGAAATTTCCCCCAGCATGCTAAGCTGTGGGACTCCGATAGTATGAGTATGGAAGGCCAATGGTACTGTTTTTGTCTACAGCAGTAAAGTGTCCCTCTAGCTTTGATTTAATATAAATAGGTTCTAATGTATACTAATATATATGAGTTGAAGAGTGGGTTTTCTGGTACATAGCTCAAAATCTCCTTCCGTACCCAGTCATGTATTGAATTATATATTTTCTCATCATGTGGCCACCACTAGAGGGAGCTTCAGAAAGGCGTGTGGAAAAAAGCAAGCACTCAAACTATAGATCATTCATTACTTTATTAAAGTGATGATACAAACACAAACATTTAAAAACGTTTAAAGTCTACCTGTACTTTTAGAAAACTTTTGATGTCATGGTGAGATATCAAAAGTTTTGATTGATGGGGTCTAAGTACTCAGACCCCCACTGATTGCTAGTACGAGAATATAGAAGCACTCAGCACTGTCACTCCTCGCTGCTGAAGAGAGCTCAATAGAAAATCTATGAGGGAGATTTATCATCCCCATAAGCCAGTTTTCTGGTGTAAAAAAAGGTGCAAACCCCAAGTTTGTTACTTTTTAAATACCATTCAGACTAAATTTCTACGCCGATCTCACCACTTTCCGAAAAGGGGTGTGATGTGGGTGGGTCCATTAGCCCCAGAACATTTAACATAATTTACTCCAGTTTTCCAGCGTAAACTGAAATCTAGATTTCAATCTATGTACATAGACTGCCGGAGGATACACCTAAAGGGATTGTCCACCTTCAGAAGTCTTTAAGACACCCCCCTTCTCTTTCCAACAGACCTGCAGAGGAAAGCACACTTACCTGTTTCCTGCTCCAAGGTTCCAGCTCCTTGGGGGACACGTCACCACGACGGCCAGTCATTGGCTTCAATGGTACACATGACCCCTGTCAAACCGGATATTGATGAGAGGGACCAAAGCATGACAGGGTCAGCTTGGGAACTAAGAAGTCAGAACCCAGTGGCAGCAAGGAAGTATGCTTCCCTTCATAGATCAGACGTGTGCCTTGTCATACATTGAGTCCAGAACTGTGGCAGTGTAGAGGATAGAGGCATAGCACATTTCCCCCAGTGAGTCACTCAAAAGAGATAGCTCTCTGTGGGCACTTCTATCTCCTTGATTTGGCAAGCGACAAAGTTCTCAGCACTCACAACCCCACTAATCAAAATCTTTAAGGGTGAGTTCAGATCACTACTAGTAATTTCTGGTGTTCTGCTCTATTATGGGAGCAGAAAATAGCTGAAGTGCCAGTTTCAAATAACTGAAACAAAAGGAACTTTGTGATGGAATCTGCAACACAGGCCCTGAACGGAGCCTCCAATGCAGATCTGAACAAACCCTAATATGTTGATACAATATTTAAAGTTTCTTAAAAACACTGGTACACTTTAAAAGTCCCATAAACACATGAAATCACATGGAGAAGCCCCTTTTCCAAACCACCCCTCCAAAGAATGCAAATAATAAACTGGTTGATGGTGGTGGGTCGCCACTCCTAGGTCTTGTTCTTCTGGTGCTCTGGTAGAATACTATCAGGAATATATTCAGAGAAACCACGGCACTCAGTATGCTGGTATATATTGAAGACTTAATTTATTCCATCCAAATTGTATACATTAATTCTTGGCCAACGTTTCGGTCATAACCTGACCTTGTTCACGGCCTTACTGCTGGAAGCATGCAGACCCAAGTGAGTGTGCATGCCAAAAAAACTAGCATGTGTGTTTAGTACAAGCAGTGTCAAATATACCGACCAAAGTAAGTGATGCTATTAAGGAAACCTGTTGCATGTGGATATCAATAGTACTGAGTATGAATGCTGAACCGCTATGTATAACCAACCTGAGTCACAATGCCATTTGACAATGCCAGCCACAGTGCCTTATCACATAACATTACCACATTACCAGCCAGAGTGCTTCTTCACATTACCAGCCCTAGGGCCCCCTTCCTATGCCAGACACAGAGCTATATCACTGTTAGGGCCCATTCACACAACCGTAGCATTTTTGCGGACCCGCAATCCAACAGGTGCCGCCCGGCATGTGTTCCACAACATTCGGAACACACGGCCGGGCGCTCCATTGAAAATGCTTATACTTGTCCGCTGTTGCGGACAAGTGTAGGACATGTTCTATTTTTTTATGCGGAGCCGCGGCACGGAGCTGGTTCCGTGCTGCGGCTGCCCGCTCTCATAGAAGTGAATGGGGCCGCATCTATTCCACAATATTTCGGAATAGATGCGGACGCGTTCACACAGTTGTGTGAATGGGCCCTTAGAGACAGCCTTGCCGCCTGAGTTTACCCAGTCAGAAGCAGAAGTAGGATGCTGAAGTTACTGGGCTGGAAGTGTCCTGTGCACAGCATGGGGTGGCATGGTTACAACGGTCCTGGCAGGGCAGACACTGCATAATCGAACGTTATACTACAGGATATATATAAAGGTTGATTAAAAACCTTGTTTTTCTAGTAATCTAGAAGATATAATCATAAGAATACACTACATGTATTTTTTTCAGTTCAGAGAGCCACAGAGCATACAATTATATGACAATCCTTAAAGAGTAAATAAACCTTTATCTAAACTTTTAATATGTTCTCCCTAATGCCCTAATAAAACTATGTCTAATATACTTTATTAATGAATTTTCTACTTTTACTACATCGGGTCCCAGTCACTGCAGCGTGGGGACCCGATGGAGATGCTGTCAGCTTTGACTGCGGCATACAAGGGGTTAATACGCCGGCATCTGTGTTTTCACCAACAATGCTCCAAATATTTTGGCACACAATTGTGGGACAAAATAAGCAGGGGCCAACTGGCCATGGACCCTACAGGGAATTTTCCCAGTGGGCCAATGTCCATAGGTCCAGCCAAGCCCTTCTCATTGCCGCTGGCCAGGTACTTACTATTGGGCAAACTATCGGGGTCATTATTAGAGGAAGTACAGGCAGCATGCTGAAGGTAGGGCTGGTCCACATCCTGCCCAGTCCCCTGAAGATGTCGGAGTATCCGGCAAAACATGTCGGGGGCAGAGTTCGACAACTTTTTAGCACAGTATAGGGGCACAGATTTACTTAATTTATGAGGGAAAGCTACAGGACAGGAGAAAGTGATACCTCAGCAAAAGTATTCCAGGGGCAGCAGCATACTGCCACTGTACACTGCTGCAGCTACATAAGCAGCAGTGTCCCTATCGTGATTATACCACAAATCGACTGTGCCACCACTGAAATTTCTAACGTTCACATATACAGTACAGAACAAAAGTTTGGACACACCTTCTCATTCAAAGAGCAGGCAGTGATGGCGGGCATTACTACTACTGAGGGCTCCATAGGAGTGCCTTATAGATTGGCCTTATTTCTATTTGGGTTCCCTATTAGGGGGGCTTATTAGTACTGATGGCACTGTAAGGAGCCTTATTACCACTGGGGGGTACTATGGAGAGGGGGAACTTCTGCCTAGCAGTGAGCCCAGGGAGAGCGTCAGAGTATGAAATGTCAGAGGGGCTGAGTAGGGGGAGAAGGGGTTATGTCTCTGGGAGGGATGGGGGCTCAGGTACATTCCTTGCACAGGGGCCCTCTGCTGTCTGTGTCCGCCCTTGTGTGTATATATATATATATATATATATATATATATATATATACAGTACAGACCAAAAGTTTGGACACACCTTCTCATTCAAAGAGTTTTCTGTATTTTCATGACTATGAAAATTGTAGATTCACACTGAAGGCATCAAAACTATGAATTAACACACGTGGAATTATATACTTAACAAAAAAGTGTGAAACAACTGAAAATATGTCATATTCTAGGTTCTCCAAAGTAGCCACCTTTTGCTTTGATTACTGCTTTGCACACTCTTGGCATTCTCTTGATGAGCTTCAAGAGGTAGTCACCTGAAATGGTATTCCAACACTCTTGAAGGAGTTCCCAGAGATGCTTAGCATTTGTTGGCCCTTTTGCCTTCACTCAGGTCTGGTGACTATGGAGGCCAGGTCATCTGGCATAGCACCCCATCACTCTCCTTCTTGGTCAAATAGCCCTTACACAGCCTGGAGGTGTGTTTGGGGTCATTGTCCTGTTGATAAATAAATGATGGTCCAACTAAACGCAAACCGGATGGAATAGCATGCCGCTGCAAGATGCTGTGGTAGCCATGCTGGTTCAGTATGCCTTCAATTTTGAATAAATCCCCAACAGTGTCACCAGCAAAGCACCCCCACACCATCACACCTCCTCCTCCATGCTTCACAGTGGGAACCAGGCATGTAGAGTCCATCCGTTCACCTTTTCTGCGTCACACAAAGACACGGTGGTTGGAACCAAAGATCTCAAATTTGGACTCATCAGACCAAAGCACAGATTTCCACTGGTCTAATGTCCATTCCTTGTGTTCTTTAGCCCAAACAAGTCTCTTCTGCTTGTTGCCTGTCCTTAGCAGTGGTTTTCTAGCAGCTATTTTACCGTGAAGGCCTGCTGCACACAGTCTCCTCTTAACAGTTGTTGTAGAGATGTGTCTGCTGCTAGAACTCTGTGTGGCATTGACCTGGTCTCTAATCTGAGCTGCTGTTAACCTGCAATTTCTGAGGCTGGTGAATCGGATGAACTTATCCTCCGTAGCAGAGCTGACTCTTGGTCTTCCTTTCCTGGGGCGATCCTCATGTGAGCCAGTTTCTTTGTAGCGCTTGATGGTTTTTGCGACTGCACTTGGGGACACTTTCAAAGTTTTCCCCATTTTTCGGACTGACTGACTTTCATTTCTTAAAGTAATGATGGCCACTTGTTTTTCTTTACTTAGCTGCTTTTTTCTTGCCATAATACACATTCTAACAGTCTATTCAGTAGGACTATCAGCTGTGTATCCACCTGACTTCTGCCCAACCAAAGTGGGGAAAATTGGCTTCTACCTCACAGGGGTTTTTTGCCTTCCTCTGGATCAACTTGTAGGAAAACAGGCCGAACTGGATGGACAGATGTCTTTTTTCAGCCTTATAAACTATGTTACTATGTTACAACTCATGGTCCCAACCCCATTTATAAAGCAAGAAATCCCACTTATTAAACCTGACAGGGCACACCTGTAAAGTGAAAACCATTTCAGGTGACTACCTCTTGAAGCTCATCAAGAGAATGCCAAGAGTGTGCAAAGCAGTAATCAAAGCAAAAGGTGGCTACTTTGAAGAACCTAGAATATAAGACCTACTTTCAGTTGTTTCACACTTTTTTGTTAAGTATTTAAATCCACATGTGTTAATTCATAGTTTTGATGCCTTCAGTGTGAATCTACAATTTTCATAGTCATGAAAATACAGAAAACTCTTTGAATGAGAAGGTGTGTCCAAACTTTTGGTCTGTACTGTATAATAAAAGTGAAGTTTTAATATTTCAACTGACACATGTTAAAATAAGGCCTCTAAGGGACTAAATGTAAAATATAAAGGCTTGGTGTTGTGGACAAAATTGCACCAAATGTTGGCACAAAGTAAGGCAACTAATGGTGTATACTTAAACTAGACAAGTTCATTATCAAACTTCTTTGGACTGTCTAGTCTAAGGTTACAATTGGTAAATCAGACCCAAATTTATATGAAAAACCTGGTTCTGATTATGCATGGTAGTCAGGGAGAGAAAGGAGGCTCCAATAGCTGAGCCTTGCTAGGGTGGAGAGATAGGGACGGATCACAAAGATACAGTGATGAGGCGTCTGAGATGAGATAGGTCTCCCCCCCTCTCTACCTCCTTCCCTGCTCTACTTTAATTTATCTGATCAGACAGATTTAGGGTGTTAGTAGTGTAAGAACACTTATATCTGATTTGATTCAGACAAGGGGTAAACAGCCTGGCACATGGATAACGTGTATCTGTGGATCAGCATTAGCCTTCACATCCTTTATGCAGGCATCCCCTGCGGTTACACGTTTGAAAAGGATTGTTACAAAACTGCCCAGGTTTTAATGAGCAGTTTTTGAATAAAGTTTTTTTGTTTTTCATTTTTAGGCTTCTTTAAGCCTTAGTGAACCTTGCGTAATTGGTGACGCTATACCTTATTTATACGGATTACTGTAGCCTCAGCCTTAGACCTCATACACATGGTCATGTTTTGCGGTCCACAAATTGTGGATCTACAATACACAGATCCTGGCTGTGTGCATGTCGTCTTTTTTTTTGGTCCATCTAGAGGAAAGTGCTATTCTTGTCCACGAAACTGACAAGAATAGGACATGTTCTATTTTTATGGATGCGGACAGATACAGATCTGATCCACAGATCTGTATCAAATCTGTCGTGTGCATGTGGTCTTAAAAAGAATATTGTAAATCAGTAATCACATAGGTAAAAATCCCCCAATCCTATCCTATATGGCGATTTACTGCATAATCAGCTGAATGCACAGTACAGAAAGCCAAATTCCGTAATGGCATCTCATGTTCTATGCTTCTCTCAGAAGAGGCTTAGATGTAAAAACTGTTAGTTTTATATAAGACTCTCAATAAGGAATAGCTGGCAGACTGGAGCAGTAAAACCGAAGAACAAAAGTATAGCTTTCTTCATAAACCAGTTTTTCCCAGTCTTCTAGCTCACAACATTGCTGCACTTTAGCCATAACTATATTTAAAGAGCCCCGCAGACTAATTAAACATTTTCCAGACACACTTCTTCTCCCAGAGGTTCTTATTTCACACGCTCAACAATTTAGACTATATCACCAATGGCAAACAGAATTGTTACAAGTCCAGATTTCCTCTCATCTACTCATTTTTTTTTTCATAATCTGTGCATTTGGATACAAAATGAATCATTCTAGCAGACAACCAAAATGAATGCAAGAGTGCAAGATGTACTACTCCAAGCGTGCAAAACCCAATGACATAATGGTACTTTTATCTTTTATAGTCTTTTTGTATGCAAACCAGAAGCCACTATTTCCAAGAACTTTGTGCAAGTATTATAACAGTAGCTAAATAAGTTCTGCTTGAAAAAGTTTGTATCCTAGGGTGCAGACACCAGCCTGTAGTACCCAATGGTTGCCAAAAATCTGCTATCAGGTCCTTTGACTGCAACATTGCTGACTGCCATCTATACAATATAATAGAATGAATCAATGCCTTGATAAGGGGTAGTTCACACCAATAATATATATATATAAATCTGAGTGTGTGTATGTATATATGTATGTCCGCTAAAGGAATCCGAATCCGTCGCAGCTACAATCACGAAATTTGGCACACAGGTATATCAGGTGTCTGCAAAGGTTTCAGTCCAGGTCTCAGCTCTACAGGACATACTGTTCCTGAGATATTTTCAAAAAAATGCATTAGCCAATAGAAGCCTGGTCACATGACCCTTATCAACCAATAGAAGATTGCAGGCCCTTAGCCTCCACATACAGACAGTTTCACACCAGGTTTCCATAACAACCCAGCCAGTTTTCTTCACTGTTGTAGGTCTGCTTTAAAGGGGCAGAGCGCTGTGGATGACACTGTTATAGGGGTATTCCGGTAACCATAAATATACCTTACGTTTTAGACTAATTCATCATCAATCATTACCTATAATGTAAATTTCACATATTTACCGTTCAGTAGTAATAAAAAATGTTTTCTTCCACTGCTACCCACTGTGTTTCCTCATAAATTACCATGGCATCGACCTGTAATTCAGGCCACCCTCAAAAGAAGGACTTAAAAGCCCCACCCCCTGGCCCCGCTAAGTCACGCCCCTGACTCAGTCAGGTCATGTCCCCTTTCACTCCGCAGCCGACAGGGATTGCAAAAATGAAGGTAATAATCAATTTCTGTCAGCTGCAGGGGTGAAAGGGAGGGTGACTTTCTCCCTGCAGCTCATGCCCAGACTACACAGTGCTGCTGTCTGAGAGTGAGCTGTTCAAATGGACATCCCTTTGTCAGTCCAGGCCCTGTGCCGGACTGATGACAGGGAGTTTGAAAGCCGGACTGTCTGGCCTAAAACCGGACCTCTGGCCACCCTAGGGGCAGGCTGTTGTGGAGGTCACAGTTAAAGGGGAGAGCACTGTGGATGTTACTCTTAAGGGGCAGGCTGCTGTGGAGGTCACTGTTAAGGATGGAGGGAACTCTGGAGGCCACTATTTAAGGGGCAGCGGGGTACCGTGACAGTCACTGTTAAAGGGGCCATCGCTGTGGAGGTCTCTGTCAAGGGGGCCAGGAATGGTAGAGGTCAGTTAAGGGGACTGTAACCTATGGTCAGTGTTAAAGAGTGGGTGCTGTAAAGGTCACTTAAGAGGGCGGGCCCCTGTGGAGGTCACTGTCAAAGGGGTGAGGTGCTGTGGAACTCACTGTTAAAGGTGCCGGCTGCTGTGAGGGTCAAAGTTAAGGGGGTGGTCTGCTGTGGAGGTCCAATTTTAAGCAGATGGGCACTGTGGGAGGAGTCAGTGTTAAGGGGTGGGGGCTGTGGAGGTTACTGTTAAGGAAGCGGGGTGCTATAGAGGTCACTCTCGATATCTTTTAACGACACACACATAAACATTAAATGAAATAAACCCAGGCGAAGCCGTGTCCTTCTGCTAGTATATATATATATATATATATATATATATATATATATATATATAGAGAGAGAGAGAGAGAGAGAGTGTCACACTCCAATTTTTCATAAATCACTACTACTACTATTTGAGGTACTGATTGATTAGGTGATCGCCTAAACCCAATAGTATAAAAACTACTCCTATGGTCATCACAATTTTTATAGCTCCCTCCAACATATAGTCCCATATGGGGATATTTATCAAACTGTTGTAAAGTAGAACTGGCCTAGTTGCCCATAGCAACAAATCAGATTCCACCTTTCATTTTACAGAGGAACTGTGAAAAATGAAAGGTGGAATCTGATTGGTTTATATGGGCAACTAAGTCAGTTCTATGTTACACCAGTTAAATCTCCCCTATAGTTTGTAAGGCTAAAAAAAAAATATCTGTTTGTCCAGTTCAGTCTGTTATCGGGCAGATTGATCCAGAGGAAGGTGGAAAAAAAAGTGTCAAGTAGAAAAAAATTCCTTACCGACTCCAATCAGGCAGTCAGAACACTTCCTGGATAAACGACCCTTCTGGAGAAATCTAATAACTATACCTTGTAATATTATTACCCTACAAAAATACATCCAGACCACTCTTGAACTCTTTTATTGAATTCACCATCACCACCTCCACAGGCAGAGAGTTCCATAGTCTCACTGCTCTTACAGTAAAGAATCTTCTATGTTTGTTCACAAACCTTCTTTCTCCAGACGCAGAGGATGTCCCTTCGTCACAGTAACAGTCCTGGGGATAAATAGATGATGGGAGAGATCTCTGTACTGACCCCTGATATATTTATACGTAGTTATTATATCTCCCCTTAGTCGTCTTTTTTCTAAAATGAATAACCCTAATTTTGATTGATAATCTTTCTGGGTATTGTAGTCCACCCATTCCAGTTATTACTTTAGTTTCCTCCTCCGAACCCTCTCCAGCTCTGCTATGTCTGCCTTGTTCACAGGAGCCCAGAATTGTACACAGTACTCCATGTGTGGTCTGACTAGTGATTAGGAAAGTGGCAGAAGGATCTCAAAAATTTCTGGACAGTCCGTAAAAATAGGTGACTTTTTTCCTCTGTCTGTGAAAAAAATAGATGTGTCCGTGATTTTTTTGAGGTTGGTGGTAGATGACTAGATTATTTTGGTGGTAATTATTAGTGTTGAGCGAGCATGCTCAGCCGAATACGATATTTGGCCGAGCATGGCAGCGCTCAGGACCATGCGGTGTTCGGCCGAACACCGAGTGTGCTCGAGCGCCCTACCCGCACGCTACTTAACCAATTAGCGTGCGGGGAGGTACTGGCATTCACTGTAATGCCGTAGCCATGATGGGTACTGACATTACAGTGATTGGCTGGCCGGGAACGCATCATCGGGTGCTATATAGCACCCGATGACATGTGACCCGGCTCAGTCCGAGTCAGGGAAAGCTGCTGCAACGAGGGACAGATAGTGTAGGGATAGGATTTGGCTAGGCAGGGCTAGTTGTTCTGTTTAAAAGACCAAAAAGTCCTTTTAAGGACTATTGTTATATCTGGCTGCAATATTTTTTTTTACTTTTGGGGCAAAAATAACGCAAGTTTGCTTGACCTTAACACCACCTGCACAGCGTGTGCATTATAACATTTTTGTATCCTATATACCTGACATCCGGTGTATTTTTTTCTGCCGCTAATCAAGGCGACATTACCTGTGTTGCGTGTGCATTATAAAGTTTCTGTATCCTAAATACCTGACATCCGTTGCTATTTTTTCTGCTGTTAATCAAGGCGACATTACCTGTGTTGCGTGTGCATTATAAAGTTTCTGTATCCTATATACGTGACATCCGGTGTCATTTTTTCTGCAGCTAATCAAGGCGAAATTACCTGTGTTGCGTGTGCATTATAACGTTTCTGTATCCTATATACCTGACATCCGGTGTCATTTTTTTCTGCCGCTAATCAAGGCAACATTACCTGTGTTGCGTCTACTGTTTAACGTTTGTGTATCCTAAATATTTCTGACATTCGGTGTAATTTTTCTGCTCATACACTTTAAAAAAATCTGCGCTACTGTACTTGTGACAAACTTGCATATATACCATTTAATATGTGCAAGGCGAGCAGTAAGGGACAGGGAAGTGGATGTGCTGCTGATGGTGCACGCAGAGGCCATGGCTCTGGGCATGGTGAAACTGTGCCTGCTGGCAGAGCACAAGAACCAAAGTCATCCAAAACTCCTAGCTTCATGTCACAGTTTGCAGGGCGACGCTAGACACCACTCTTGACGCCACACCAGTGCGACCAGGTAGTTGGTTGGATTGCAGCAGATAATGCTTCCAGTCGGTTAAGCACCACCCTCTCTTCCACAAAGTTCAGTCTCAGTAGCCAAGAGTCTGGTCAACCAAATCCTCACCCTGATCCTCCTTCCTCCCACCATACAGAGTCTGGGCAAATAAGTGATCCCACATTCGGATATTCCGAGGAGCTTTTTTCATCGCCGTTCCTTGATTTGGGCCTCTCGCCAAGCCCGCTTGGAGAGGGACAGGAGCAAACTCATGAGCATCCACAGTCTAAAGAAGATGACGGTGAGGAACGGCACTTAGTGTCTGGCGAGGTTCATGATCATGATGAGACACAGTTGCTAATAAGTCAAGGGCAATTAGTGCCTCAAGAGGTTGATGATGAGGATGAGACGCAGTTATGTCAGGTTCTTTTTAGGTCACCATGTCAGGAGGAGGACCAGAGTGAGGAAGTGGAAGAGGAGGTGGTGGACGATGAAATCGCTGACCCAAACTGGGAGGGTGGCAAGCCGAGCAAGGACAGCAGTACAGAGGGGGAGGGATCCGCAGCACCGCAACAGGCTGGAAGAGGCAGTGGGGTGGCAAAAGGGAGAAGGCAGGCCGCGCCAACCAGGCCCGCAACTGTTCCCCGGAGCAGCCCCTTGCGGCAATCTCCCTTGCCGAGGGGTAGGTGTTCTGCAGTCTGGCGCTTTTTTGAGGAAAGTGCTGATGATAAACGAATTGTAATTTGCAACCTATGCCGTACCAAGATGAGCAGGGGCGTGAACACCAACAACCGGACCACCACCAGCATGATCCGCCACATGGCAGCAAAGCACCCTAATAAGTGGGCCGAACGCCTGGGTCCACGATCGGTGTCTGCAGGTCACACCACTGCCTCCTCTTCCCCTCTGTTACGTGCTGTCCAAAACGCAGGCCCAGATGCTTCCCGCTCTGCACCTGGACCTTCGCAAGCTCCATCAGCAAGCACGTCCACTTCAGTGTCCCAGCGCAGCGTTCAAATGTCCTTACCCCAGGCACTTGAACACAAGCACAAATACCCATCCACCAACCCACCCACAGGCCATAGCACTAAACGTGCAACTTTCCAAATTGCTGGCCCTGGAAATCTTGCTGTTTAGGCTGGTGGACACTGAGGCTTTTTGCAGCATGATGGCGGTGTCTGTCCCTCGTTACGCAGTTGCCAGCCGCCACTATTTTTCCCGGTGTGCCATCTCCGCCTTACACCAGCATGTGTCCCGAAACATAACCCGTGCCCTGACCAACGCAGTTACGGGGAAGGTCCACTTAACGACTGACACATGGACAAGTGCTTCTGGACGCTACATTTCCCTGACGACACACTGGGTGAACGTTGTGGAGGCTGGGAGCGAGTCGTACCCTGGGATGGCACAGGTGCTACCGACGCCAAGGATTGCGCGCCCTACTTCCATCCGGATTTCCGCCACCTCCTACAGTAGCGGCTGCAACCCCTCCTTCTCTTCCTCCACCTCCTCTTCCACTTCCACTGCAGAATTCGCATCTTGCAGCACCAGTCAGACTTCAGTCAGTAGCTGGAAGCAGTGTAGCACAGCAGTCGGAAAGCGGCAACGGGCCGTGCTGAAGCTTATTTGCTTAGGTGACAAACAGCACACCGCTGCAGGGCATAAGGGACCAGGCTGAGCTGTGGCTCTCGCCAGTCAACCTACAGCCAGGCATGGTTGTGTCTGATAACGCCCGCAACTTGGTGGCGGCTTTGGAGCTGGGCAACCTAACACACATACCATGCCTGGCCCATGTCTTCAACTTAGTGGTTCAGCGGTTTCTGAAAACCTACCCCAAATTTGCCTGAGCTACTGGTGAAGGTGCGCCGCCTGTGTGCCCATTTCCGAAAGTCACCTACAGCTTCAGCCAGTCTGGCAACGCTGCAGCAGCGCTTGCGCTTGCCAGCTGACCGACTGCTGTGCGACCTGCGCACGTGCTGGAACTCCACCTTCCACATGTTGGGCAGGCTTTGTGAGCAACAGAGGGCAGTAGTGAAATACCAGCTGCAACATGGTCGGTGCCTTTCCAGTCAGCTTCCGCTCTTCACAAGCGACGAGTGGGCAATGATGTCTGACTTCTGTGAGGTTTTACGCAACTTTGATGAATCTACACAGATGGTGAGCGGCGAGAATGCAATTATCAGCGTAACCATCCCACTTCTGTGTCTGTGTATACTAAAAAGCTCACTGCTCACAATAAAGGCGGACGCTCTGCATGTGGAAGAGGTGGAAATGGGGGGGAAACTTACTCTGGCACACATGGCTGACTTCATGCTATGCTGCCTTTCTCGTGACCCTTGCGTTATACGCATTTTAGCCAACACCATCTACTGGTTGTCTTCTCGACCCCCGCTACAAAGAGAACTTCTCATCTCTTATTCCTCTGGTGGAGAGGACTAGCCAAATAGTGCAATGCCAAAAGGCCCTTGTAGAAAAATTGCTCCAAAAATTTCCAGCTGACAACGTTGGCGGCAGAGTACGTGGCCACCCGAGGAGGGGAGACGAGGGGAACACACAGCAGTTCCAACAAAGGCAGGGTGACACTCTCCAAGGACTGGGACAGTTTCATGACACCCCGCCAGCACCCTCACCCTGATGAGCGGCCTAGTGTCACAAGGAGGGAAAAGTTTTGGAAGATGGTGAAGGAGTACCTAGCTGATCATGTCAACGTCCTCAGCGATCCCTCTGTGCCTTATAATTGTTGGGTGTCTAAGCTGGACACGTGGCACGAACTGGCGCTCTACGCCTTGGAGGTGCTGGCCTGCCCTGCCGCCAGCGTTTTGTCGGAGCAGGTATTTAGTGCCGCTGGGGGCATAATAACTGATAAACGCATCCGCCTGTCACCTGAAAATGCTGACAGGTTGACGCTTATCTAAATGAACAAGGCCTGGATTGCCCCTGACTTCTACTCCACTCCACCAGAGGAAAGCAGCTTAACATGAAGGAACTTTAAATGTGGCCTTTAAGGTGTATTGAATACACTGTATTCCCATGTACCCCTTCCTCTTCTTGTCCTCTTCCTCCTCATTCTCCATCATATGAAACTGCTTATTAGGCTGCCCTCGACTTTCACCAGCAGGTCCTCACCACTAATTATTAAGACGGTCACCAGCAGGCCCTCACCACTAATTTTTAACACGGTCACCAGCAGGCCCTCACGCATAATTTTTTAGACGGTCAGCTCAGTGTCAGGACCTCACCCATAATGTTTTACACGGTCAGGTCAGCAGCAGGACCTCACCCATAATTTTTTAGACAGTCAGCTAAGCAGCAGGACCTCCCCCATAATGTTTAACATGGTCAGCTCAGCAGCAGGACCTCACCCATAATGTTTTACACGGTCAGCTCAGCAGCAGGCATTCGCCCCTAATGTTTTTGACGGTCAGATGAGCAGCAGGCACTCGCCCCTAATGTTTTAGAGGGTCAGGTCAGAAGCAGACCCTCACCCCTAATGTTTTTGAGTGTCAGCAGCAGGCCATCAATCATAATTTTTCAAAGGTGTGTCTGATGCCCTTCTTTTATGTGTAATAAAGGGTGTATTCGAGTGCCTGTTCCTTGTAATTTTTGGCAGCCCTTTCCCTTTGTTCATAGGCTTTATGAGTGTAGGAGTCCCACGACATGAACAATTGTACCACAATGTGAATGAGGCCTTCCTTTATGTGATATATCGGTTGTATCAGAGTGCCTCTTCCTTGTAATTTTTGGCAGCACTTGCGCTTTATATACAAGTAAATATATGTTTCCTAACAATATTTCCTCTAAAATCAACGTTATCTTTGGTTTTGGGGGTATTCTTGTCATTCCGTAAAAGTGGCGTAATACTAGGACAACATTGTTAATAGCAGCTACTTTGGAGTCCATGATACATCCAGATATCCTCCCCATGCTGTTCCCAAACCCTTTCAGTGGTGTTTCCACCATTTTCTCACCTTTCACTATGAACCAGACACCCTTCCCTCTACAGAGCAGGGGGTGCCTGGTTTAGTGCTCGGGTTCTCCCATTGACTTCCATTATGCTCGGGTGCTCGGTCGAGCACTTGAGCACCGCCTAGTGGTCGACCAGAGCACCCGAACACCTAAGCACTATGGTGCTCGATCAACACTAGTAATTATCATAATTTTACAGCTAATCAGCAAATGCTGGTAATTAGTTCTTCTCAGTATATGGAGTTATAGACACGCATTACTTATATTTATCATCCATTATGGTTTTCTAATTTGTTCTTAAAGAAATGTTGGACGTCCGTGATTTTGTGATAAATTGTCCAGAAAAAAATAAAAATTCTGGTTGGCAACCCTGTTCATTGTCAGTGGGAACAAAACAGAACAAACCAGATCAGGATGCATCAGGGTGCATTCCGTTCTAGTTTGTTCATTTTTTTGACCGGACACAAAACCGCTGCAAGCTGCCAGTATACTGCTTAAGGCCTAACAGCATGAGACCTATGAAATGGCATGGTGGGGATGGAAGACATAGACTCCCATGTCTTGCCATCAACTGTTCAACTCGTCTGTCAAAGAGCCCAGAGGACAGCTTGTGGGTGGGGTAGTGATGTATGCAGGAACAAGGCAGGAACCAAGATTGTAGCACACTCAGGAAGACAGAAGTAAACCATGGACTTTGAGGTCAGGAGTACACAGGCAGGAACACAGACAAGAACATAGGCTGCATAACACAGGGATATTTCTGAAATCTTCCAAACACCTTTGCTGATCACAGGGAATTTTAAAACTCAGGCTCGGGGGGCGTGTCCGGACGTTGGCTGTGATGGCTGCCTAAACGCACTGCTCCTGCCAGAGCCTCGCTATATAGGCTAGCTACACCCGCCTGAGACGACTTATGGGGAAGAAATCTGGCTCCAAGGGCTCACCCAAGCCTCCTCGTTCCCCCTCACCTGCTCGCACTCTGGAGGACTGCTGGGATCGAGGTCCCCGGTCCATCGCTGGTAGCCGGCGCATGGCGGCTGCAGGAACTCCCCGCCATTCCTCTCTCCCGCCCGCTCGGCGAGGCGGGCGCACGGGGCCCAGAGATGAAACGGACCTCGCCACACTGCCTGCTTCTCCCCCGCTCTTCCAATCGGGCACCGCCGCTCACCCCACAGATCCTCCTGGATGTGCACAGACGACGGGCCTAGATCCTTCTTCACCCCTCAGGGGATCCAAGATGGCGTCCGCGCGCCACCCCACAGCATGCAGGTACCACCTCACCACCACTATCCTCCTCCCCTGGATCATCCGTCTCTTCAGAGACATCAGGCCGGTCCCCTCCTGCCCCTGCATGGCGCATGGACCCTGAGAAAAGCCTCTGCCTTCCTATGGGGGGACCCGAGCAGTGCACCACCACTTCTACTAGAGAGGCCCCTCAATCCCTCTCCACTGCTTCTGCCTTTGGGGCACCTACGCCTCTGCCTCCTCTGCCACAGCATTGGGAATCCTATCTCACTCAATTTCCCACTAAAGAGGACTTCAAAGTGTTAATAGCTGAGGTCACAGGTGTCTGCAGGGCTGAAATCGCTCTGGTTAGAGCTGACATCAAACATATTGCAGACCGGGTGGACGTTCTGGAAGAGGCCCATGATGACACCAGGGGTTACATTACCACATTGCATTCTTCTCTGTATACACAACACTCCGTTATCAGAGCGATGGGTCGGCATTTAGAAGACCTGGACAATAGAGGACGTAGAAATAATATCCGGGTGAGGGGTCTGCCTGAGGCCACGGGAGAGGAGGATCTCTTTGCCACTCTGGAAGCGATCTTTAACCTTATATTGGGGGAACCACAGTCGCACAAGATCAAACTGGATCGAGCCCACCGAGCTCTGAAACCTAAAGGCCCCCCGTCCCGTCCACGGGATGTGATTTGTTGCGTTCATGACTTCTCAGTGAAGGAGGCGATAATGGCTAAGGCGCGGAACCTCCGCAACTTTGAGTTTGATGGTGCTCCTGTTCAGCTCTTCCCGGACTTATCCTGGATTACTTTGCAAAAGAGGCGGCATTTACAACCGCTCCTCACGGTTCTGCGGGACAGACAGATTCCATACCGCTGGGGCTTCCCGTTCTCCTTCTCCGCCAGACATCAGGGTAGGACGGCGACACTCCGTTCCTTTGTGGATCTTCCGCTCTTCTGTGAGGCACTGGATATCCCATCTCCTAACTTGGAAGACTGGGAACTGGATGCACCTGCGCCACCGCCCTTGCGGGTTTGGACCCCCGTTACCCGCAAAAGGAGAGCGGGTCAACCTGCGGGGCTCTCTGGGAACCCGACCCCGCCGCGGCTAGCCCCACCTTCTGCAAGTCAACGACCGGCAGGTTGAGCCACTATGTCCGCCTTTTCTTCCATTGGAAAGAACTGTTCGGGTTCATTGTTTACTAATAGACCAGAAGTCTAGTCTCTGTCTGTTGGGGCTGTTATTGGGGTCCAGAGCCCTTGGGGATTTGCTGTTCCCCCTTAGGTTTCTTTATGTCTCAGCAATATGCTTACATGCCGTCAAATGGGTTTATCTCGTATGACTTGATTTCCGCTGTTTATTTACTCTGGTTAATGTTGCACTTTATGAGGTTCCTTTTCCCTCTACAGCGTATGGGGTTGACAGCCGTTCAGTCTACCTCTGACACTGTCTCTACTAGGGAGGCTTTTTCCTTGGCCTCCATCAGGGTTTTGATCCCCTGGAATACTGTCGCATTCTGTTTGCTTATGATGGTTGCTTATGTGTTTTTGTTGTCTTGTCTTCCCCCACCTTTTGTCTCTCACCATTTATGTGATTATGCGGATGACCGGGTCCTTGGCCCTTCTGATCAAAGGATCTACCTATATGTGTTCGAGTCTCAGACTTTTCGAGGGGGTGTCCTCCATGGTGTGTTTCAGCTGCTTCCCTCCATGAAGATTGGTGAGTTTGCTATACTAATGTTGCTTCCTCCACTTCCTTTATCATGGCAAGCTATGTAACCTTGAATGTCAAGGGACTTAATTCCAATGCAAAAAGGAAACTCCTATTGCTGGAATTGAAGTCCCTGAAAGCAGACGTGGTTTTCTTACAAGAAACCCACCTGGAAGATAACTCTTCCTTTAAGTTCCTTTCTCACTTATATCCTGGGATCTACACGGCTTGTCATTCCCGCCGGAAGGCTGGAGTTGCAATTCTCATCTCTGTGCATTGTCCGCTTATAGTGGACTCTTTTGTGTTGGACCCACAGGGCAGATACATTATACTGAGAGGTACACTTCGAGGTCTCCCTATCACTCTTTGTAATGTATACGCCCCTAATATGTCTCAAATTAATTTTTTAAGTAGAACCCTGGCCAAAGTTTTCAAACGCTTGGATCCTGTAACACTGATAGGGGGAGACTTTAATGTTTTTTTTTCTGACAACATGGATAGGCTGGCCTTACCGGGGAAATCATTACACCCATCTCAGCAGAGGTTAGCGAGGGATTTTCGGCGCTTGGTGCGACGATATTCACTATATGATCTATGGAGAATTGTTAACCCGACTGACAAGTCCTTCTCCTTTTACTCCGCACCGCATGGGACACACACCCGCATTGATTATTTCCTGGGGACCATCTCCGCATTACGGCTCCTACGAGGAGCGGACTTAGGGACTATCACCTGGTCTGATCATGCCCCTGTGAGGGTCTCTTTGGGTGGGGAGGCCGGACGTGTTCGTAATTGTCATTGGCGTCTTAACGACTCCCTTCTTAAAAATATTGTGTCACGCAATGAATTGCGAGATTGCCTTAAGCATTATTTTGACATTAACACGGGTTCAGTTGAAAATCCTGGCTCTTTATGGGAGGCACACAAAGCGGTCATGAGAGGCCACTGTATCGCTTTGGGTTCTCGGTTAAAGAAAGACTCACAGGAAACTGCCAGGACCCTGAGGTCTCGTCTGAGCAGGTTGGAGGAACGTATGGGTGCTTTCCCCTCAATTCCAACTCTCAGGCAGATTGTAGATGTCAGAGCCCAATTGAGCAGAATAGCACATAGTAGGGTGGACAAGATGCTGTTGTTCACTCGTCAGCGATACTATGCTTGGGGTAATAAACCCCACTCATTGTTAGCTAAGCAACTCAGGCAGTCTTCCCTTCGGTCAGGCCCAGACGCTATTAAGAGAGCGGATGGCTCGGTGACATATGACCCTAAGGAGATAGCGGATCGTTTTTTTTCTTATTATGCGGACTTGTATAATCTACCTAGTGACTTGCCCACGAATCCCCGAGATAGAGACCGGTTGCTAGACACATATCTGCAGTCCTGTCGCCTCCCTACCCTTACACCTTCGGACAGGGCTGCCCTTGATGAGCCGATTGCACCTGAGGAAATACAGGAGGTAATTAAACATCTCCCCGATGCAAAGTCCCCTGGCCCTGACGGGTTCACTTATAAATACTACAAAACGTTTCAAGACCTGTTGCTCCCTCATATGCAGTCGCTCTTTAATGGTTTCTTGTCCGGAAGGGCTGTTCCTTCAGTTATGACCCAGTCTTTTCTGACTCTGATACCTAAACCAGGAAAGGACCCTCTAGAGCGGCAAAATTACAGGCCGATTGCTTTGTTAAATTCCGACCTTAAAATCTACTCTAAAATCCTGGCGAACCGCCTGAACAGGTTTCTCCCCTCCTTAATACATAAGGACCAGGTGGGTTTCGTCCCTTGCCGTCAGGGGAGTGACAACACCAGGCGCACAATTGATTTATTAGAGGTGGTCACTCGCTCAGGTGAGGAGACACTGCTCCTTAGCTTGGACGCAGAGAAGGCGTTTGACCGTCTTGGCTGGCCTTTTCTATTTGCCACCCTTCGGGCCTTTGGCTTTGATGGGACTTTTTTACAAGCTATTAGGGGGCTTTACTCCTCTCCCTCAACGACAGTTAAACTGCCTCATTCCAATTCGAGCCTGATTCGCATCTCTAATGGGACGCGACAGGGCTGCCCCTTGTCCCCACTTTTATTTGCGCTTTGTATTGAACCTCTGGCGGCGAGAATTCGTGACCATCCGGACATCAGAGGGGTCAAAGTGAAAGATAGGGAGTTTAAATTGTCTCTTTACGCGGACGATGTCCTTCTTACCCTCTCAGATCTACATGTGTCTCTTCCTAATCTCCAAGCGGCCTTGCGAGAGTACGGCCATTTGTCAGGTTATAAAATGAACACAACAAAAACAGAAGCGCTGCCTGTTAATATCCCTGAATCTCGCCTTGCCCTCTTGAGGATTAATCATCACTTCCACTGGAAGACTGATGCTCTACGGTATTTGGGGATCAACATCTCTCCGAAGTACGCGGATCTCTATAAGCATAACTTTCCTCCTCTTTACACTGAGATGAAATTGCTCCTATCCAAATGGCAGTCGTTGCCACTCTCCTTGTTAGGGCGTATTGCGGCCGTAAAAATGACTATACTGCCAAAGATACTGTACCTTTTTGAGGTGCTGCCCATCCCGATCCCCGTGGGTGACCTCCGCTCATTTCAATCGCATATCCTTAAATTCATCTGGGCTCACAAAAGGCATAGAATTCCTAGGTCTGTCCTATTGGCCAGCCGAGATCAGGGTGGATTGGGAGCGCCGGACCTCCTTAAATATTATTGGGCGGCCCAACTGCGTTTTATACCGGCCTGGGCCTCTTTACACCCTTTTTCTATTTGGATGCAGATTGAAAGGTTATGGTTAGCTCCGATCCACCCTAACTCATTGCTGTGGGCGGGTCCCTGTTCATCGGTTCAGGACAGGGAATTACTAGGTCCTATGAGATGTACTAGAATGATATGGCGCACCTGTGGTGCTAAATTCCCCTTGGCATCCCGTGACTCGGCAATGACCTCCTTTCTCTATCACCCCTCGCTCCCATCTAGTCTTTCCGGTGCAACTACGAAAGTGTGGTTTAGGGCTAAGGTCTTTCAATTTGCGGATATAGTGGATCCATACACCAGGGAACTACTACCTTTTTCCGCTCTTCAATCAAAATACAACCTACCATCAGAGGCTGCTTTCTTTTATTTAAAGCTTCGACACTTTGCACAAACCACATTTTCTGGGCTTTCTGTTTCCCTTCCTACAGCTTTTGAACGTATCTGTAGAGCGGGGGTGGATACCAAAGGCCTCATTTCTGGGATATACTCCATATTAGTTACCCCTAACCCGGATAGGCTGACTAGACACTCGTATATGACGCAGTGGGAGGATTATTTGGGCAGAGTGCTTCCAGACACCACCTGGAGGCTCATATGGAGAAGAGCGGCTAAATCTTCTATGTCTGTTCTTGCACAGGAGAACTATTATAAGATCCTGATGCATTGGTATCATACCCCAGCTCTCCTACATAGGATATATCCATCGGTGTCCGATAGATGTTGGCGGTGCCATTCTTGGACTGGGACCCTATATCACATTTTCTGGGAGTGTCCTAACATACAACTGTTCTGGAATACAGTTAATACTCTGCTTAAGGATATCTTCAACTGTGTCTTCCCCATGGACCCTATTATATTTCTATTAAACATCTTCCCCAACACACTTAGAGCCCACACTCGTAAGCTAATATCCCAGATTCTAACAGCTGCTCGGTGCCTGATTCCGAGGTTCTGGAAGCAAACTAGTTCACCGGTTTTCTCGGACCTATACGCTAGGGTGGTGGAGATCCGCACCATGGAGTACTCTACTGCACTCTACCTAGATAAGGCTGAACAGTTTTACGCTGTATGGGATGTATGGGATGACTATTGGCTAGCGCACCAGACGGGTGCTGTCTGACCCCCATGCTGCTTATTGCTCCCCCCCCATTCCCCTCGCTGTCTGTGTCCATTTGTTGAGTGTTCTATTTCCATATACCTGTTTGTTCTGTTGTGAAAGGTCTCCTGTGTCTCTGTCCTCTGTCTCTTTTTTGTGGTACTCGTTTTATTATATACCAAAAAATAATTCCACGCCATTAACAAGGTTTTCCTACTGCTTGGTGAGGTTTATTATGTTACGAACATGATGACTGTGTTACATTACTTTGTATTGATCTGGATATGTATCATTCATAGACCTGTGAGTTCTCTTCTGTGAATTATCCTCTGTACTGTTGTGGAAATTCAATAAATATACAATTATAAAAAAAAAAAAAAACTCAGGCTCCCTCTGCTGGGAGAGGTTGCCTTAAATACCCAGGGACCCTCAGCCATTGGCCTTGGAAATGTTTAGTGAGCAAGTGCACTGGCCCTTTAAAAGAGCACATTAGGCAAGATGAAGGAGGGGGGGGGGCAGAACATCCTGTTGCCTGCATGCACCACAGGAAGGTGTTTCATTTGGGCGTGTAGCTGGCACAGATCGACCATGTCCTCTCCCTGCAGGAGGAGCTCCATTGCCACCAACACCAGAAGCACCATGACCATGGCCACGTCCCTTTTTTATGCTCTCCTCATTCTTTGAGGTCACACACAAAATTGACAGACAGACAAACAGTCGTATTCCTGTGTCACGGGTACAAAGGAGGTGTATCTCACCCAAAAAAATGGGTTTATGTCACACACTGAGTTAACAGACAAACAAACTATTGTATTTCTGTGTCCTGGATGCAAAGGTGGTGTATTTCACCCCAAAAAATGGCTATAGTTCACCTACAGAATTAACAGACAGATTAACTATTGTATTTCCATGTCACAGAGGCAAAAGAGGTGTATCTCACCCCAAAAAATGGGTATATGTCACCCACAAAATGAACAGACATATTAACTATTGTATTTCCCTGTCACGGATGCAACAAAGGTGTATCACACCCCAAAAATGGGTTTATGTCACCCACAGAATTAGCAGATAGATTAACTATTGTATTTCTGTGTCACAGATGCAAAAGATGTGTATTTCAAGCCAAAAATGGCTATAGGTCTGACACAGAATTACAGCCAGATGAACTATAGTATTTTTGTGTCACAGCCTTATTTGAAACTGCACCCAGAGCCTTACTGCAGACTGCACAAACAGCGTTTTTGCAGACTGAACACAGAGCCTTATTGTTTACTGTCCTTACAAAGCATTTTTAAATACTGCCCCTACACAGCCTTTTTGTAGACTGCACCAAGAGCCTTATTGCCTAACACTGTCCCTCACTAGAGTTGCATCCTGTCCCTACACTAGACATGATGACTGTGATGGCTTTAAGGTGGCCACGGCTAAAAAGCTTGTTGATTGGCTGCACTACAGCCTTTTAACAAACATTATTCCGCATCCGAGCACCGAACCCGCAAAAACGGACTTCCACAACAAAGTCTGTGTTCGGGTTCAGGTGCCCAAACCCTAGATGTTCTGTACGAACCCGAACTTTATAGTTCAGGTTCACTCATCATGTGTTGTTGTTCAGAGGATGTACTTTCTCATGACTGTGTAGATATGCACCACTCCAATATACGGTGAAAAGGGTGTTGGACCAGATTTATTCCCCAAGCAGTGTTTCAGCCCAGCACAATGAGGCCTTTGTCAAGCAATTAAGTGATGCCATGTGAGGATATATGTTCACAAATGACAATGACGAATTCATTAGATAATTAGATTAAAATATAAACAGAAATTGTTTAATATTAGCATCTAGTGAGTGATAGTGAGTAAAACAACAAGGTTTGGTCAAAAGTCATTGCTGAAGTGATTCTTAATATATAATGTGTAGATTGTGACATAAAATAAAAGGTTACTCTAATCACTTAAAAAAACATATTCAGTAACAGCTGCATCCCAATCAGAGACATGTGTGACATGCTTATTAAGTAAACAGGCTCATTTTTCTGGACTGTTGAAAATTTAAAAAAGACCAATTGAGAAAGTAATTTTTAGAACAAGTAAAATGCAATGATGAACAGAAATTTGCCACAGAAGGTGTTCATAGCCTTTAAAGTTTCCAAATAAACTACATACGGTACTGGTAAATTCTGTTCACAAGTGCTCCCCTTCCTGTATGTTGTTAATTGTCTAACAACATGTAAATGTCATAACGACAATTCTATCTATATACATGCATTTTTAGCCCCATTTGGGATATATATATATATATATATATATATATATATATATATATATATATATATATATTTACATGTGGCGGATATGTTGCAGAGATTTCTGCAACTGTTTCATTTATCTGATTGGCACGTGGAGAAATACAAACCATTCATATGAATGTTTGTGATTTTCAGTCACAGAAATGTTTGCAACAGATTTTATCTATCTGGCTAAGGCTACATTCATATGACAGTGAAAAATGGATGTGTGACTGACGTTTTGTAACAACCATCTGTTTTAAGAACAGTGGTAGTCTATGGGGTTATTCACATTGCATTTTTTACAGCCAGTTTACAGACATACAAAAGATAGAACATGATTTTTGACTTTTTATAACATAGAAATATAACACAAAGAAAAATAAAGTCATTACAATGTGATCATAAAACGTACAATGTATGTGTGAAGGTATTCTTTCAAGGCATGTAGGGAGATACAGTTCCTTCCAAGTTAAGAAAAGAAAAAAAAAATCTAGAACCTCCTGGCTATTGGGAATGATCCCATCAATGACAGTATTACTTAACTTAAAAAGTGGAAAGCAAAGTGTCTCTTTAGGACCGCTCCTATGCCATCCCCTTCACAGGTTATTCAGGAAGTCAGATTTTCAATTAGATTGAGTATATTTTAAACTGTTCTATTATCTTCTAAATTTTTGGGTTATGAAGACTTTTAATAGTGGATTTGATCTCCTCCTCTGTGATCTGCCCATTCAGCACAGATACGTTTTCCAGGGAAATAGTTGGTAGGGCCACTCTGTTTAGGATATTCAGCACATTGTGTGCAGAGTCATTATTAGAGTGAAAAGAAGCAAAGAACTGTTGGAAGGTTTAATTTATCATATAGAGGTCTGATAGTAGGGTTCCTTTGGGAGACTGGAACGTTTGTATATGAGAAGGAGGTTGTTTACCTTGGCTAATCTCACCAAGGGTTTCCTTGATTTGTTAACAAAATGAAGGAGTTTCTCCTCCATGGATGTCCTATAAAATTGCTCCTGGTTGTATGTTTGGCTGCCACCCATCTATCCTTATTATCAGGGATAGGATCCTGAACAAAACATGTGTATACATGTCGAAGGGCAGTACTAGCAGTAGCATATTTCAAGTGTATTGTATTGCATTTATGCAGGTACCATTGGATATCAATATTCCTCTAAGTACCACTTTAGCAAAGACCCAAAAAAGGGAAAAGTTTTCTCGATGAGCAGTATTATCTACCGCATACTCAAGCCACCATCTCTTAAGCAAGTCTTTAAAGGCATCATCCTCTGCAAGATAGGCTGGAAGACACCATAATATGTGAGAAGACGAGCACTCTCATTTGGTTCTACATAGATACTTAAACTCCTTAGAATGGTATATATATATTTATTATCCCCCAAAAATATAAATTAAAAAAATATATAAAAATAAAGTATACAAAAGAAATGTTAAGATTTGGCCACTGAAGAAGAAATTAGAGTAACTTCGAAATGCGTCTGGAACATACTTGTTATTATATCCAGACCGCACGCTGATGCTGTGACAACGACATTACATTAATTATTTAACATAGCAAAAGTCCCGGGCTGGTGTGGCGGACCTGAATAGAGGGTAAAGCACATATAGCACACAGCATATTCTGTCTGTTCTTTTCTTGCTTTAACAGGTGATTATACTTCACTTATCATTTACTTAATTATATAGGTATATAAGGGACATTTCTTCACACTCAGTTTTACCCCAGAGGAAGCCGGATCCACCGACGATACGTATGGGGTGCTTTTCCCTCTATTCAGGTCCGCCACACCAGCCCGGAACTTTTGCTATGTGTACCCTTATCTAATAAGGTATCATTTGGTATCTAGTGATGGTACATTATCATTGATTTGTATTATGTTATATTGCATCAGATTGATATTGTATATTTTTCCGGACTTTACATGTTGGGTTCCCATTTTAGGACCTTGGTGGTTCCTGTTTTAGTGCTTGATTTATTTATTTATTTATTTTTTTAAAATCAGATAATTTTTATTAAAAGTTTTACAAACCATATGAATACAGTGTGTTTGTCATCATTGTTACATATATCTCACATCGTATACATATAAAGACAAAATAATCTTGCCAACAGAACGTAGTGGTCGACCACACACATTAGGCATACCCAAGTA
Source organism: Rhinella marina (assembly GCA_900303285.1). Classification (NCBI taxonomy): domain Eukaryota; kingdom Metazoa; phylum Chordata; class Amphibia; order Anura; family Bufonidae; genus Rhinella; species Rhinella marina. Next base: position 822,937 of record ONZH01021381.1, read on the forward strand.
AACCAGCTTAACACCCCTCACCCCCTGACAAGGAGACGGCTACACAATAGCTATCTTTCAGAGACACGCAAATGAAAAATACCAGCCTACACCACACATTCGCCATAGGTAAACACAACTACCTCAGGAATCAGGAGCGTCAGGATTAGCTGCCAGCCATTTTTCCCAAATTGCAGTATATTTCGCTTCACATTTTCTCTTAATGTAGACTCCCTTTTCCAATCTTAAGATCAATTTCATCCTGTTATGAAACTCTAAGATAGAGGGGGGTTGTGGCCTCAGACAGTGTCTGGCTATCAGTTTCCTTGCTTGGAACAATATTCTTTGGATACCAACACTTTTGGCATAATTTCTAACACATAATATATCCAAAATACACGCCCTAGAGTATAGGGAATTTCTATCTGATATGCCCTTTTAACATTCTCTAATAAGGCTTTCCAGAAGTTAAGCAACATACTCCAATCCCAAAACATATGTAATAATGTGGCGGGAGATTGGCCACACCTGGGGCAAGAGGAGTCGTTTCTAACTCCGATTTTGAAGAGGAAAGCAGGAGTTTTGTAAACACGATGTACCAACAGCATTTGAGACATTCTTTGGCCCTCACAGACCGACAACCTAGGTGCTAGACTTAGAACCTATTTCCATTGCTCATCCGTCAGATGACTCACATCCTTTTCCCACTTAACCTTTACAGGTAAAGGGGTACCTCCATGGATTTTACAAATAAATGCCTATAGATTAAGGATATCAGTCCTTTAGTTGAGTTCCCAGAGAGTATCTGCTGCAACAGAGGTGCCTCAACACAAAGCATTGTAGTACTCTTAGATTGTGCTTGGTAAGCGTGACGCAACTGAAGGAACTGATAAAAGAACTGTCGAGAAAGTAAAAATTCTTCCCTCAACTGTTCAAAGGATTTCAGATTCCCATCTTTCTGTAATTGATATAAAAAGAGAATACCTCTTAGCTTCCATGGGGAGAAGCCCTCCAGCCGAAACATCTCAGGTAATAGCGGGTTATTCCAAAGTGATGTAATCCTGGTAAAACCTTGTATAGAAAGCAACGTCTTGCATGTTTGCCACGTTCTACTAATAAGAGTTAGCGTAGGCATATCAACTGTATTAGCTGATTGTCCTCTATTTTCTAGAATCACAACCGGAGATATACATTTTGCCACATGTGTCACAAGTCTAGCAGCCGCACTTCTCCTACCTCCATTGGTATCCCATCCCCCAAACTGTTGTACCTGGGAAGCAATAAAATATAAGAAAGCATTGGGAACTGATAGACCCCCTTCCCCTTTTCCCCGTTGCAGAGTCTCTAACTTAATTCTAACAGCCTTCTTTTTCCATATTAGTTGCCTAAACAGTGTGTTTATTTTAAAAAATATCCTTTGTGGAATCCAAACCGGAGAGTTGTGTAGTACATATAAAAGTTTTGGCATAATTATCATTTTAAAGGGGTTATTCCACAAATAATGTAAAAAATGAAAATCAGGCATCATATAGTACATGACAACCTCTTTTTGACAAAGCTAGAACCAGCCCTGTACCTCACATAGATCCAGACATCTCCCCAGTCATTCCTCTGCTAGATTTATATCAAGCTGACAGCTCAGGGGAGTGTCTTTTCTGCTGCAGCTCAGGGGGCGTGTCCATGGTCTCCCTATCACAGCTCAGGAGGCAGTTAAAAGTTGAAACTGAGCATGTGCGGCCTGCTCAGTGAATAGGTCAAAGAAATAAGAAATTAAGTGGTCCTATACAGATACAGGTTATTGAATAACTCAGTAGCTATACAAAATTTTTAATGACATGCAATTACAAAAGTATTCAGATCCAGGTGCTGGTTTGAAAACTGTAGAATATTTTTCGTGGGACAACCCCTTTAAGTATATTGCTTCTTCCTATTGCAGTCATAGGCAATTTACACCACACATTAATTTTCCCTACCAGAGAATGCAGTAGCGGATCAATGTTGTCCTTAATATAAACTATTTACATTTGGTGAAATGTTAATTCCTAAATATTTGAATTTAGTAGAGACTTGCAGCTGAGTTGACGAATCAGGCATATCATGGGGGATCTGATCCAAAGGGAATAGTATTGACTTGACCCAATTAATCCGCAGACCCAACCTGTCACCAAATTCCTAAATCAGTGACATAATAGATTTTTGATAATTGATTTATCTACCTCTCCCAAATATACAAGCATATCGTCGGCATATAATGAAATGCGTTCTTCATTCTCACCCAAGGGAAAACCACCTAATTGTTCTGATGCCCAAACTGCACATGCCAGGGGTTCAACTGCTATAGCGAAAAGAAGCGGGGATAAAGAGCAACCTTGTCTGGTACCCCTTTCCAATGCAAAAGGTTCCGACGTAGAGCCATTAGCTCTGATACGTGCCCTGTGTTGATGGTATAATAGCTTGACCCACTTGATAAATGTTGTTCCAAACTTAACACTTCCCAGAGGTATAACCACTCAATACTGTCAAATGTTTTAGCTCCATCTAACGATAAAATTGCCCTATGACCCGGAGACTCCTTCCTTCTTTGTATATTAAGAAATAATTGTTTCAGATTGATTGAAGTCGACTTATCCGGCATAAAGCCCGATTGATCACTATGTATGATGGTGGTTATAGCAGATTGTACTCTATTCGCTAAGACTTTAGCCAATATTTTATTATCAGAAGTCAGGAGAGAGATAGGTCTATATGAATCAGGATGCGTTGTATCTTTCCCCGACTTAGGGAGCACCACCACTATTGCTTCTTTCATAGAATCCGGCAGGTTCCCTATCTGAAAGGCTTCTAAATATACATCAAGTGAATGGGGTAAAAGAGTAGCGCTATATTTTTTATATTATATATATTTTTTTTAGTTCTGCCGGTAACCCATCAATTCCAGGGGCCTTCTCATTAGGAAAGGATTTTAGCGCCTCCTCTAATTCCTCCAGTGCAATGGGTTTTTCAAGAAAAGCAGAATTAGATTTAGTGAGTCTTGGGAGTGGTAACCCCTCCAGATACTCAATTATATCCTCCCTGCTCTTTTCCAGTCTGGTTTTATATAAGGTTTTATAATAGTCATGAAAGACATTCAGGATCTCAGAGTCCTCAGAGACCAAAGAGCCCGAAGAGTTCCGAATGACCCTGGAAGTTCCCTCCTGTGCATGTACAATTCTGGCAAAAAAGCTTCCCTGAACTCTCCCCCACTTCAAAATACTTCTGTTGTAAAAAGAAACGTTTATTATCTGCTGATAAAAGAAGATTATATTTTAATCAACATTGGGCTGCCAACCAGGGTTTTTCTGTGGCAGATGAGGGCGAGGCGATATACTTTGCTTCAGCTTCTAATACTGTTCTATGTAGGTCACACAGCGTCTTTCTATATTTCGTTTTATGCCTACTGATACGCTGAATAAACAGATCCCTGAGGAATGCTTTACACGTATCCCACACCATCCCCTTGGATGCCCATCCCCCATTTGTAAGGAAGAAGCTTACAATCTCCTCCTTAAGATCACTATTCCCATCCACCAACTGCAACCAAAAAGGATTAAGCTTCCATACACCTACCCCAAATGGATTCCTACGAATCAGTTTAAGAGAGACTCGAATAAGGGAGTGAACAGAAAGACTTCTAGGGAGATATTCGATGTCAGATATCATCAATAAAACCTCCTGAGTGCCCACAGCTAAGTCTATCCTAGACAGAGTGTTATGTGACGCTGAATAGCAGGAATATTGACGTATATCAGGATTCCTAGCCCGCCATGTATCTATTAGGTTTAATTCTATAAGCAATTTAGCAAATGTTACATCTCCAGGCAGTCCCAACGGATTTTGACCACTAAACCTGTCTAATATCGGAGTAGCGCAGACATTAAAATCCCCCCAAAAAAAGAATAGGACAAAGAGGGCATGTTTCTATGAAAGACATCACTTCCTTAATAACCGTACTATTATATGGTGGTGGAATAGAAACTGCAACTAATATCATAGAGGAGCGATAACATGTACAATGAAGGCAGACAAACCTGCCTAGCGGGTCAATGACAGAAGAGTGACATATAAATGGCACATTTTTATTAACCAGGACACTCACACCTCTAGAATGTGTGGTAAAGGTTGAATGAAAGGAGTGTCCCACCCAAGATCTCTTCAACAATCCCATTGTAGCAGGAATCAGGTGTTTCCGCCAAACATACAATAGCCGGCTGATATTGTTGTAACACCATATAAACAGCAGCCCTCTTATTTGACTCCCCCAATCCCCGCACATTCCATCCTATAATATTGAGCTTATCACCCATTATCAAAGCATATCCATGATGTTACAGGATAACCATGACAGATCAAGAATGACCTTAACGAATGCGGTACATAAGCGCATTCTCTGAGTATAGCAGTCTCCTCATCAGTCCCGCCCCCCCCCCAAAACCCATAAAAGCCTGAACTATAACCATAAACGTATTAAATATGTCAATAGACTAACTCCAAAAACGGAGCGAGAACAGAAAAGTTTCCTGAAACCAGAACACAGCAGTGCAAATAGGACTCCAACACATAACAGATGGAGCCCCCCTCACCCCAAGTGTACATAAGTCAACAACGGACCAAAATGGTACATTTATAGTAACATAAACAAGCATTACGCTGCCGCTGCCACCATCTACATATTTTCCAGCAGCCAAAGTTATCAAATGCTAGGAAATGAACCCCTACATAATGGGATAGAGTATATAGCACAAATGCCTAATAGGCCATATGATATATAAAACAAATATTGCACAGATAAAAAGCAAAAGAAAAAAGGGGAACAAGATAGCAGAATAAGCAGGGCCAGATAGAAATATCAAACGAAGGGAAGCACAGGGGAAGAAATAGAAAATAAGTACAAATACATGTACTGTCACATATTAATCAAATACAATTAGATTACAATGGAACTGATCACAATTCCCCATCCGGAGACATTTTAAAACAGAACCAGCCAAAGTGGGGAGCGGGATAGAAGTGTAAGCAGGATCAGATAGAGAAGAATAGAGATGGGAAAATATGGGGAAGAAATGGAAACGGAAAATCGTAAATCTTCAGAGGCAAAGGTTCACTTATCCGGGCAATCATCCGATGATGAAAAAGTTCCTCAATTCTCCAATGCAGGTGTGCCTATACGATATCATCCCGCAGGTTTCAGCGCTTTGAGAGAACGTTCGTGGACTTCCAGCCATTGCGCCACATCCAAAGGCGTACCAAACATGCAAACTTCTCCAAAGGCTACTACACGTATCTTAGCTGGGTACATCATGGAATATGGGATCTGTAAATCACGAAGGCGTCGTTTAACATCTTGAAACTTGGCTCTTCTGCGTTGAACTTCCGCGGAGAAGTCAGGAAATATAGATATTTTGTTCCCATTAATACATAGGTCAGAATGATCTCTCGCTTTTCTGAGAATTAAATCTCTATCCCGGAAGTGCAAAAGCCTGAGCAGTACGGGACGCGGGGGAGCCCCCGGTGGAGGAGCTCAGAATGGCACTCTATGAGCCCTTTCAATGGCGGAAACGTGATAAGGAGTCTCTGCCAAATTTTTCTGCGAACTAATCCTCAAAAAATGTAACTGTGTATGTAAATGTAGGAGGTTGACCTCTAAAGAACCAAAGAAGGCTGCATTATCTCCCTTAGGACTATAGAGATTGTATATACTCCATTTTTCACCTTTAGGTTGAAATCTGATACATACCCATCCATCCTCCTGGGGATCAGAGCAGACATCAATGAGGGAAAAAGAAAAGTTTTTTTAGAATAATTACATCTCCCCTTATTGTTCTCTGAGAATGAGACATAGACATGTCCTACCCAGTATTTGTTCAAGCGGTGAAAGTCAGCAGAAGGTAAGTGAGTCTCCTGGAGCAGCACTATGTCCAGATGAAGTCTTTTAAGATGCCTGAATCATTGACGTCTTGGAAGGTGATCCTTTGATATCCCAAGACACTATTTTCATGTTTGATCTATGAATAAAGATGTGAAGTGGTTAAAAAAAGAGAGATAACAATATAACTCCTCCCAAGATAAAAGGTCCTGGTGACTCAGGCCTGCCAAAAGACATGTAAATTTGTGGTTTTGACTAATAGTACATTCCTTTTTTCCTTGTTTGACATGGTGGAAAGTAGAACATGTTAATAACGCACTCCCATGGGGTAATGAGTTGGCTCTAACAGCCTCAAGAACAGCAACATGAGCAGTCCCGTCCGAGGACATAATGCAAACTCAGAGACTGGGACTAATAGGCAGAGGTACACAAACAAAATAAAGTAAAGAAAAAAGTCTTCTTCAGCTGTCATTGAGACTTGGGTGAAGTGCAGATGGAAGATCTGGATGGCATCTAGGAGAACCTTGGACAGGTTCAGTGAGCAGCATTTGCTGAGCTAGTGTCTCCACATGCTCTAGTGCCATATTGGATGGTCTCTCTTCGCTTGGGTCAGTGTTGGTTGTACAGCCTAAAAGCAGCAGGGAGTAATGACTCCCGATAGCACTTCTTCTCACACTTGGAGTGAAGCAGTTGGTCACGATGGTATTGCACAATGTTATCACTGTCTCATGCATGGGATGGGAGTTATTCTCCAGCATAGAGATCAACTTGCATAGTATCCTTCTCTCACCTACAACTTGCAATGGTTCTAGGGGGCTCCCCAGGATGAACCTGGCCTTTCTTATCAGTTTGTCAAGTCTCTTCATCTCCCTGGTTGAGATGCTGCTACCCCAGCAGGCCACTCCGTAGAAGATGGCTGATGCCACCACAGAGTTGAAAAAGGCCCTAGGAAGTGCCCTCTGCACTCCAAAAGCTCTCAGCCTCCTAAGCATGTATAGCCTGCTGTGGCCCTTTCTGTATAGTGCGTCCATGTTATCTGTCCAGTCCACCTTATTATTGAGGATGACACCTAAGTACAAATTCCCAGGTCAGTTCTCTGTATTCCATGTCATCCTCGTCTGTGATGAGGCCTACCATTGCCGAGTCATCAGAGAACATCTGTAAGTAGCACATAGACAAGTTTTACCTGAAGTCTGCAGTGTAATGTGTGAAGAGGAAAGGAGCATGAACTGTAACCTTAGGTGCTGCTCTGCTACAGATCACCGTGTCTGACACACAGTTCCGGGCTCTCACATACTGAGGTTGGTTTGTCAGGTAGTTTAGGATGTAATTGGAAAGGTGGTGGTCCACTCCCACAAGATTCAGCTTGTCTCAGTAGCCCTGGCTGTATGGTGTTGAAAAGCACTGGAGAAATCAAAGAACACTATTCTCACACTGTTACCTGGTTTCTCCATGTGAGAAAGAGCTTGGTGTAGAGCTTGGTGTTACATCCATTGTTAATATCAAAAAAAGCATCAGTGAAAAAAACAACTATTAAAACTGTACCATTTTGCCATTTTTAACAGAAGTTTTGTAGCCTTAGGCTACATTCATAAGACTTTAAAGACAGGCACACAAATATAGTTTTATATGGTCATTCTGCATCTGTGTGTGCATCCATTTTCTGCCTATGTAGCCTTTTTCAATGGCCATTTTGCACCTGTTTTTAACAGGCATTAAAAACGGATGTAGTTCCTGACTTTTATTTTTTACATTCCAACAGCTGCAGTGACCTCGGTATATTTTATGCCCCCCCCCCCCAGTGCCCCCTGAACATCAAATGGCTTCTTATAATGCACCCAGCATGAATAATGGCCCCATAGTGTCCCACAGCATGAATAATGGTCCCATAGTGTCCCCTTAGTATAAATATTGCCTCCTTATTGCCCCTCGTTATATGTATGTTGGTGCCCCATTGTGTTTCCTCAGTAAATATTATGCCTCCACCAGCCCTGGTTGTGTTGAAAAATTCATAAAAAAAATACTCACCACATCCAGTTGCACATGATGGAACACCTGTTGACCTGTGCTCTCAGCGTGATGACGTCAGATTGTGTGACGTCATCATGCTTGGAGTGCCAGGTCCTAAAGCCTGCAGTAAGGAGTGAGTGTCCCCACACGTCTAAGTGGATGAGGTATTTTTTTTAACCCCTGAATGTCTTTTGGTGTTCCCACTTTTAATGGCAATTAGACGGGTGCGCTTCTGTCTAAACAGCCATTAAAACTGGTCCCTTGTTTTCAGTGGGGTCCGTCTGACAATGAAATGTCCCATTTTTTGCCTACCGTTTTTGACTGGCTGTTAAAAAAATGGCCATGTAAATAGCCCTTTTGACTTAAATTGGTAATAAAACGGCCGTCCCATGGACATCTTTCACTGTTGTGCCTACAGCTACCTTCAAACGACAAAAACAGATGCACTTTCACTGCCATTTGCATCAGTATGTGCATCCATTTTCTGGCTGGTGTATCCATTTTAAAATGAGAGAGAATCATAACTATTGGTGGGGCATTTGAGTTTTCTATTATTATGGGGGGACTATCTGTATGGCAGTATTATTTCTGCAGTATTGTATTTGGGGGCACGGTGGAGCACAGCGGACATAATATTGGGAGTAGAAGGAGCGGGAGGATGATTAAAAAGTCAAGAAACTAAGATGCCTTGGGCAAATCCTGCAGATATGCCTGAGAGAAATCATCATGGCACTCTGGTACGAATTAAGAAGATGAGAAAGGAGAACGTATATAATCAGCGCATGTTGCACTGCCTTCTCCTGTATGTTTGGTAGCTCTAAATATAATGTCCAACCAAATATGTTTATAGTGGACGTAAATATTGAGTAGAGGCACTGAGGGGACATACCTACTTTGTGTGGGCACTAAGTGGACATACCATATTTATCAGTCAAAAAATGGGGGAAAAGTGACAGATGGTCTTATAGTCTAAATGCTAATGACTGTTTAGTCCTGGATATGTGGCACCATCCATGGCACGCGAGGTAACTTTATCTTAAACGTCTGATTTGAGGTCTGATGGGGACTGCAGGTTGCGATCTTAGGGTGAGTGGGGTTGGGGGGGTCCAATCAAAGGCTGATTGGGGGTCTGATCTGAGTCTGTAGGGGGCTGGAGGGGGTCCATTCTGTGGATGAGTAGGGCTGGGGGGTCTCATCTGAGGCTGATAGGGTCTGATTGGGGGTCTGATCTGAGTCTGATGGGAGCTGGGGGTCGCATCTGAGTCTGATAGGGGTCTGATATCAGGATAATAGAGGCTGGGGGGCTGACCTGAGGCTGATAGATGCTGGGGGGTCAGATGCAAGACCGATCTGAGGCTAATGGTGGCTGGGGGGTCTGATAGGAGGCTGATGGTGGCTGGGGAGGGGTGTCTGATCTGAGGCTGATGAAGGTTGAGGGGTCTGACTGAGGGTGATGGAGCTTGGAGGTCTGATGAAGAATGACGGTCTGATCTGAGGTGTGATGGAAGATATTTTTTTTCTTATTTTCCTCCTCCAAATCCTAAGTGAGTCTTACAGTCCGGTGCGTCTTATAGTATGAGAAATACGGTAAATACTGCTAAGCGGACATAACTACTGTGTGGTGACACAAAGTGGACATAACTACTGTGGATTGGGTGTGTATAGATAGGCATTGGGCTGAGTTAGAGGTGTGGCTTATTGCCAAATAAATTTGTCATGGCGCACTACGAGCGGCAATGATAATGTCCCTCCTTGGCCTTTTTAAAAGTTGGGAGGTATGTGTGTGTAGCATATGTATTATGTATGTGTAGTATATACAGTGTACAGTATGTGTATTTATACAGTATGTGTCATATTCATATAGCTGAAATGTCAGCATTACAGAAGTGCCAGTAATTATGCACAAAATTCCTCTGCTGAGATCAGTAGTTCCACACAGCCAGTAAATAATGGTGCTCTTTGTCATCAGTGATAGCCATCATTCAATATAAGGCAAATCCATGGCAGAAAACTTTATTTTTTGTGTTCCATTACAGGTAATACATGGGACTCATCAACCAGTGACTATTTTGTGTCCTTTGACATTTTTTGCAGGCCAGTCTCCTTGCATTTGTCTCCCTTGTATTAACTGAATGCACTATAAATAAGAATTTCTACTGTTTATGGTGAGTGCCATGTACTTATCTTACTTTTAATGGCTATGCATGTGTGTATAGCATATTTATGATGAAAGTGTATTTATGGGTGGTGTCTTTGTAAACATGTGTCATGACCCTGCACGTCTTCTGTTCCTCGTTGAGTAGGGAACCTGTTCTAAAATATTTGAATCTCTCCCCTGCATATATACTGTCCCTTGCTTCATGTTCCTTCTATGTGGGAAAGGTAATCCTTAAGTTTTATAACCTTCAGGAAACACATCTGGATACTGTGTTTTTGTGAACATTAACTGTGGGACAGCAATGACTTTTATGACTTCATCAGACATTTCCCATTTCCCCAAGAGAATTATCATTGCAAAGAAATCTTTATAGTAAATTGTTTCTCGTTTGCTCTTTCTATAATGTGATCAGAGCTTCAAGCCAAAAACTGTTGGCTACATGAATCTTGACTTGGCTGCTGTGAGACCCAGATGGCTAATTATGGATTGCACGATTAAAAACTGCTTTCCGGACATGCAATACTGGAAGCTAGAGCTCTACCACCAACTGGTATCCACCAAAAACTGTAACTTATCTGATGTTTTGTCTGCAACTTAACCATGGTCGTCAAATAAATGATCGTATCAATATATGTTTTTCCATTGAATATGAAGTTATACATATTGGCTGTCAAGAACACTGCACTCTACTAACAGCACTTTAACTTCCAGTTAACCTATCCAGGGGTTTCACATTGCTGGTTGCACTGATATTTGGGCTGGAGTGCTGGAAGTGGCCCAAAAGCTCCTCTGCTGCATTGGGCTGGAAGTACACAGCAAGATCGACCCTCAATCATTTGTTTATGGGGTCTTCCTGAGTATCTCCAGATGGCAGATGGTGAGAAGGATATTGAGCATGTTGGATTTCAACAAGTAGCTTTTTGGTAGTCTCCGAAGATAATACACTACAAAAGGGTGTGGTATAGCCATATGCTCCACCAAAACAAACATTCATATTTATGGTACTGTAGAGTTGGGAGAAATGGCTGCAGTGAAATGTTCACCAGACAATTAATTAATTTGTATGGCCAGCATTAGAGAACGTCAATATCCAACAAAGCATGTGTTGTGCTCTGTTACAGATTTTTAACCACTTGCCAACCGCTCATTGACAATATATGTCTGAGTGGTTGGCACGTATCTCTGCGCGAACTTTCTAAACGTCATTGCAAAAATCGGGAGCAGGGATCCCACTGTCAGTGATATCAGGGCTCCCCATAGACAGGGCCGGATTATAATTGGAGCATTTGGAGCTACTGCTCCAGGCCCCGGCTCCAATGATTTCAGGGGGGCCCCGCGCCCCTGGTGCCGCATACCTCCCAACCGCCCCGGATTGCAGTGGCAGTCCCGCTGTCCCAGTACGGGGGAGGTATGTCCCGGCCTCTGGCAGCTATCGGCTGTCTGCTTCTTCCATCCTCCCTCCTGTCCCCCCTGCAGCTCTCTGTACCTCCCAGGCATGCCTCAGGTCTCGGCGGGGGCGGGGCCAGCCAGCAGCATAGGCCCTGCCCCCTTCAGACATGAGAAGAAGATCTCCTGCTCTGATGATGCTGGCCCTGCAGCTATGAAAAAGGTAAGTATAATTTTTTTTTTAACTTTCTGTACACTGTGTTTATTATCCCTTGACTGTGACATCACTGTGTTTATTATCCCTTGACTGTGACATCACTGTGTTTATTATTCCTGGACTGTGACATCACTGTTTATTATCCCTGTACTGTGACATCACTGTGTTTATTATCCCTGGACTGTGACATCACTGTGTTTATTATCCCTGTTCAGTGACATCACTGTGTTTATTATCCCTGTACTGTGACATCACTGTGTTTACTATCCCTGGACTGTGACATCACTGTGTTTATTATTCCTGTACTGTGACATCACTGTGTTTATTATCCCTGGACTGTGACATCACTGTGTTTATTATCTCTGTACTGTGACATCACTGTGTTTATTATCCCTGTACGGTGACATCGCTGTGTTTATTATCTCTGTTCGGTGACATCGCTGTGTTTATTATCCCTGTTCGGTGACATCACTGTGTTTATTATCCCTGTACTGTGACATCACTGTGTTTATTATCTCTGTTCGGTGACATCACTGTGTTTATTATCCCTGTACTGTGACATCACTGTGTTTATTATCCCTGTACAGTGGCATCACTGTGTTTATTATCCCTGTACTGTGACATCACTGTGTTTATTATCCCTGTACTGTGACATCACTGTGTTTATTATCCCTGTACTGTGACATTGCTGTATTTATTATCCCTGTACGGTGACATCACTGTAACATAGTAACATAGTTTACAAGGCCGAAAAAAGACATCTGTCCATCCAGTTCGGCCTGTTTTCCTATAAGTTGATCCAGAGGAAGGCAAAAAAACCCTGTGAGGTAGAAGCCAGTTTTCCCCACTTTAGGGAAAAAAATTCCTTCCCGACTCCAATCAGGCAATCAGAATTACTCCCTGGATCAACGACCCCTCTCTAGTAACTATAACCTGTAATATTATTACCCTCCAAAAATACATCCAGGCCTCTCTTGAACTCTTTTAGTGAACTTACCATCACCACCTCCTCAGGCAGAGAGTTCCATAGTCTCACTGCTCTTACCGTAAAGAATCCTCTTCTATGTTTGTGTACAAACCTTCTTTCCTCCAGACGCAGAGGATGGCCCCTCGTCACAGTCCTGGGGATAAATAGATCGTGGGAGAGATCTCTGTACTGACCTCTGATATATTTATACATAGTTATTAGATCTCCCCTCAGTCGTCTTTTTTCTAAAGTGAATAAGCCTAATTTTGATAATCTTTCTGGGTACTGTAGTCCACCCATTCCAGTTATTACTTTAGTTGCCCTCCTCTGAACCCTCTCCAGCTCTGCTATGTCTGCCTTGTTCACAGGAGCCCAGAACTGTACACAGTACTCCATGTGTGGTCTGACTAGTGATTTGTAAAGTGGCAGGACTATGTTCTCATCACGGGCATCTATGCCTCTTTTGATGCAACCCATTATCTTATTGGCCTTGGCAGCAGCTGTCTGACACTGGTTTCTGCAGCTTAGATTTCTGTTCACTAAAATTCCTAGGTCCTTTTCTATGTCAGAGTTACCCAATATTTTACCATTCAGTATGTACTGGTGACTTGCATTATTCCTTCCCATATGCATAACTTTACATTTGTCAGTGTTAAACCTCATCTGCCACTTCTCTGCCCAAGCCTCCAGTCTATCCAGATCCATCTGTAGCAGTGTACTGTCCTCTTCTGTGTTAATTACTTTACACAGTTTAGTGTCATCTGCAAAAATTGATATTTTACTGTGCAAGCCTTCTACAAGATCATTAATAAATATATTGAAGAGAATAGGGCCCAATACTGACCCCTGTGGTACTGTGTTTATTATCTCTGTACTGTGACATCACTGTTTATTATCCCTGTACTGTGACATCACTGTGTTTATTATCCCTGTACTGTGACATCACTGTGTTTATTATCCCTGTACTGTGACATCACTGTGTTTATTATCCCTGTACAGTGGCATCACTGTGTTTATTATACCTGTACTGTGACATCACTGTGTTTATTATCCCTGTACTGTGACATCACTGTATTTATTATCCCTGTACTGTGACATTGCTGTATTTATTATCCCTGTCCTGTGACATCACTGTGTTTATTATCCCTGTACTGTGACATCACTGTGTGTATTATCCCTGGACTTTGACATCACTGTGTTTATTATCCCTGTACGGTGACATCACTGTGTTTATTATCTCTGTACTGTGACATCACTGTGTTTATTATCTCTGTACTGTGACATCACTGTGTTTATTATCTCTGTACTGTGACATCACTGTACATAGGCCTGGGCACGGCACGGCTGGGCGTCATTTTGCATTTTGCTTGGGACCCATAGGCCTGGGCCCGGCGCCGCCGGTTCAAGGGTTACATTTAAATTCTTGAAACTGGATTCAAACATAACCCTCAACAGAACTTTGTTACATTGTTCTGGAGGGCCTCGCGTAAGTTGCGGCGAGGGGGGGCCCCATCATAAATGTTGTGCTCCATACTGCTGGTAGCCTTAATCTGGCCCTGCCCATAGAGAAGGCAGAGATGTTTTTTCTCCATCCTCACCTTCCCCATTGCTCTATACACAAGCTCCACGAGCACTATGTATGAAGATCAGGAGGCATCAATGCAGCTTCCTACTTTCGTCCCATGTGATTGCTGGGGGCCAGGTGCACAAGCTGCAGGGTCCAAACCAGATTGTGCAGTGAGGTTGTATTCCCTCTGTAACTGGGTCTAATATGTCAGCCTCAGTTACAGGAGCAATCAGCAAAACTTTTTTTTTTTAATCTAATGTTAAATGACCCCCAAAGGCCGTGAATGTTCTTATGAGGGGGCACAAATTGTAAAATAAAAAATTAAACACCACCGCACTACAGCTTCTAGCCCTGCCCCAATGACCATAATACATACTTCCCATATATCAAAATGACTGTTACATAAAGGAGACATCATTTTAAAAGAACATATTTTAGTTGCACATTGTGCTAATAACAGAAAAAATAAGCTTCAATATTTAAATTTTTCCTGGTTATAGAAAATAAACACAAAAGGTACTAAAATAGGAAAAAAACACCTTTATGCCATGGTATGCCATAGCAGGCTTTTGCAAGAGACGGTCCTGGTCTACATAGTGATGCCAATCTCTGTGATCAAGGCTACAAAGGAGTTCCCTCTTTCCTTTGAACAGTGCAACACCCAGGCCTGAGTGGATCCAGTGCTGAGATGGGAGTTTTCTCTTATCCTGACAGTTGTGGCAAGAGTGTGGCTGTGTATTACAAGTTGTCCTCCTGCTAGTGATCACACTAGCACTAGTAGTACAAGAAGGTGCCTCAACTATCTGGAGCCCTTGACATACTTTTACATCATGATGTGGGAAGATGGAGTTAATAAAGCCCAGCATGCAGAGGAAATCTATGCAAGCCTGATGACAACATGCGTATACATACACTATACAATTGTATCCCTAAGGCCCCTTTCACACGTGCGGGAGACTCGGACGTCTCTCGCATCGTGTGCCGTGTACTGAACTCCCCGGCACTGAACGGGGGTTACATAGCATTATACTGATTTATGATGCTATGTAACCCTTACAGTTCTGGAATGTGTTGGATAATGCTGACAATGTTATCCAACACATTCCAGAACTGTAAGGGTTACATAGGATCATAAATCAGTATAATGCTGTGTAACTCCGTTCAATGCCAGCAGTTCAGTACACGGCACACGTTGCGGGAGACGTCCGAGTCTCCCGCTCGTGTGAAAGGGGCCTAACTGAATTAGACATCAGCAGCCCAGCCTGCAAGTCAACATTGCTAGTTTGATAGGGAGGTCACTGGTTACGAATTTCCTTTTAATAGTTAAGTGGAAAATCCAGAACCAGGAAAATGCTGACTCATGACATAAGTGTAATATTAAAAAAGATTGAGGAATAAAAAATGAGCATTTGTAACCTAATATGTTTCTGTATTGGATTTCATTAAGCTGCATTATGTTTGGCCTTTGACATATGTGTAGGAGTATTACACAGCTTACTAGAATGTTAGTTGAATATAAATCCCAAGTCTAAAATATACTGTGGTGAAGAATGAGGTATTGAGCACAGGAGCTTTATATTATATGAGATCATAATCCTAGCGTGCAAAATATCTTCTAACAATCACCACTTTAGTTGGACGAAGATCCGTCTGAGCAGATAGAAGACATGGCATGATATCAAGACAATCCTCACACAACCAGATGCATTTGTTTATCATAATTTTATATTATATGCATTTATAGCTACTAAGGTTGTTAGGGAACGTATCAGATTTAGAGAGATGGCAATACCATATGTGCAGTTGCACAGGTGACCTGTACACAAAGTGGTCTGATGTCATCTCAAAAAGCTCTAAAATGCACTTTTATTTACTAGACTGTGTAACTGATTTCTATAGGTCACATTTACAGTTATAATCCACCACATAAATTGGTACACCAATGAAAAATAAAATAAAGGTTAGACTATAAGGGCTGCCATTTATATTCTTCTTGCAGAGGGGCAATTATCCAGAGGTGTAATGTGAAACTACTGAGGTTATAAAGGTTAAGAAAAAAAAAAAAAGATTACTATATTGGGCTACACTGAGTTTCAGCTTCCTCCAAAGATTTTCGATTGGGTTCAGGTCTGGAGACTGGCTAGGCCACTTCGGGACCTTGAAATGCTTCTTACGGAGCCACTCCTTAGTTTCCCTGGCTGTGTGTTTCGGGTCATTGTCATGCTGGAAGACCCAGCCACAACCCATCTTCAATACTCTAACTGAGGGAAGGAGGTTGTTGGACAAAATCTTGTGATACATGGCCCCATCCATCCTCCCTTCAATATGGTGCAGTCATCCTGTCCCCTTTGCAGAAAATCACCCCCAAAGTATGATGTTTCCACCTCCATGCTTCACGGTTGGGATGGTGTTCTTGAGGTTGCACTCATCCTTCTTCCTCCAAACACGGCAAGTGTAGTTGATACCAAAATGTTCTATTTTGGTCTCATCTGACCACATGACCTTCTCCCATGCCTCCTCTGGATCATCCAGATGGTCACTGGTGAACTTCAAATGGACGTGGACATGTGCTGGTGTGTGCAGGGGGACCTTGCGTGCCCTGCAGGATTTTAATCCATGACGGCGTAGTGTGTTACTAGCAGTAATCTTTGAGACTGTGGTCCCAGCTCTCTTCAGGTCATTGACCAGGTCCTCCTGTGTAGTTCTGGGCTAACTTCAGTGAATTACTACTGTATTCATATCAACATAGTTAAATACTATTTAAAATAGCAATCCGAAGGCTTTGGTACTGACTGATACCTCAGTAAAGCCAAAGCCCAGTTAGGATTGCTTTTGAATACGCAGATATGAATACAGTAGTAATTCACCGAACTCTTGAGTGACTTTGGGCGTGGCGAATTTTGGCTCCATGGTGCCGATACATTTTAGTTTCAAGAAATATTTATTGGGTTTTAAGACAAAATAGAACATTAGCAACATATTGCCAAATTACCCCACACAGGGGGAAAGGAATAACAAGGAATAACATACAGAAATAGAACATTTCAATGATGTATTATCTAAATAAGTGTACAGACCTCAAAAATAGTCATACAGATTAGGCATAATCGTATATGATTATATATGACTTATATATGACTTAAATTAGGTGCCGCATAGTAGGATAGCCAAGGGGACCATATGTAGCTGTGAGTTTTTCATAGAGCATAATTTTATTGATCCGTCGGATAACTGCTTCAAAGCATAGTGTTGGTTGCCTCCATTGTTGTGCAATATGAATACGGGCTGCCATAAGTATATGTTTAAGAAGTTTAAAGGAGGCATTTTTGAGTTTAGGAGGTTTGTCCCCTAATAACAAAACAGATAATGTTAAGTTAGTTGGCACAGTTATGACGGAATGAACCAGATGACGGATCTTATTCCAAAATACCTCTAAAGTATTGTTCGGAAACATCAGGATAAATTGTATGTAATCTGGTAGGAACCATATATGCTCTATGCAAAACTTTAAGTGACGTTTCATTGAACGTGATTTGCCAGCTATTCTTGCTCAGAAGGGTGCAACAGTGATGCCAATGTTCTATAGACATAGTGGTATTTATATCAGCTTCCCATTGAAGCATAAAAGGTAATTTATCACGATGATGGGATCGATTAATCTCCCCGTACAATCGGGAGAGGATACCCGGGGAGGAGGAATGGTACTTGCATATGGATTCCATAACGCTTAGTTCCAGATTGGTGGATGAGTTAGTTAATGTTGATAAAAAATGGAAAATCTGCTGTTTTCTCCACCACTCTTCAGGTGGAGGTTGATAATGTGTATTAAAGTATGATATTGTTATTAGTTTGCCATGTAGGACAAAATCACCTAGTTTAGTGAGCCTAAGCGAGTGCCACCATGTAAAAGTAGAGGAAGTCTCTCCTGCAGGAAATGCTGGGTTGGAGAAAATAGGTGTCAACATTGAGGGTTGAGACTGTAAGTTGTACTTGAATATCGTTTGGCGCCAAAGAAGTAGTGAGAAA
The DNA here is from genome assembly GCA_900303285.1 of Rhinella marina. Taxonomy (NCBI): domain Eukaryota; kingdom Metazoa; phylum Chordata; class Amphibia; order Anura; family Bufonidae; genus Rhinella; species Rhinella marina. The sequence goes on from ONZH01021381.1 coordinate 841,149, forward strand.
AAGGTAAAGGGGGCAATTTGTTTCATGTGGGCAAGGAGAGGAACCTCAGTCCAAAAAAGGGCTGGCCATGAAACTGTTGGAAGTAGAGAGGTCTCAAAGGAGATCCATAAGGGTGTTTTAGGGCCAGCTAATATTGGGTCTAGTCGGGCTATTCTCGCTGCTTTATAGTAAGCTGCTAAATTAGGTACTGACATTCCTCCTACTCTTTTATGAAGGAACATAATCTTTTTGGATATGCGTGGGCATTTGTGGAACCAGATAAAAGAGAGGATTTGTTTCTGCAGGGTTTTGGTTTCACGCAAGTGCGGATGCAATGTGTGATTCACTGATGGTTGCTTAGAGATGTCGTTTGTAAACATTCAGTTTTTTATCACGCGCGTACGAAATGCATCCATACGCATCGCACCCGCACGGAAAAAACTGAACGAACGTACGCAATCGCAGTCAAAACTGACTGCGATTGCGTGCGGATTGGTGCGGAACGCACCCTGAATGCATCCGGACTGAATCCGTATCATTCATGTGAAAGGGGCCTAAGGCATTAATTATGTCCAAGATAAGCCATCAAAAGCTTTCTCTATATCTAGCGCCAGGACTGATAGGGGAGTACTTGATCTATTTGCTGTTTGTATAATATTTAATATTTTACGTATGTTATCAGGCGCCTGACGTCCTGGGATGTAACCAACCTGTTCCCTATGAATGAGGGAAGGAAGGAGTTAAGCCTATTGGCTAAAATTGAAGTAAACAGTTTTAAATCTATGTTTAAAAGGGATATAGGGCGGTAATTAGTGACCTGGGTAGCGTCTTTACCAGGTTTTGGGATGGTGGTGTAAGGAAGACAGTGTTGACTCTATGTCCTGTAATAATGTAATTATACATTTTGAGTAGATGGGGAGTAAGGATATGTGCAAATTTTTTATAATATTTGGCAGTCAGCCCGTCTGGACCTGGGGCTTGGCTTTGCTTGAGCCGTTTAAATGCCCAATCTATTTCCTCATGTGAGATTTCGGCATTTAGTTGGTTATGTGTGTCATTCGTTATAGTTGGTAGAGGAATATTGTCTAAAATGACTGGGTACATTTTAATGCTGTATGAAAACAGCATTAAAATCGAGGTATTTAAACTAATCGACTTTGGATCTATGATCTGAAAGTCGATTTGCTCAAGCTTAATCACGGTGTAGCAGTGCAGCCACTGAATGGAGTCACATCACAGCTCAAGTTGCGGGACCCCAAAATCACATACTCTGCGCTCACAGTTGTGGCAACCTGTGACCCCATTTAGTTCAGTGGCTGCCATGCCACACATCAATCACTGGATGTTAGATGAGTGTCATAGCAGCCTAATAAACACCAATGTATAAGCTATATCAGGCAGCTTGTCCTATGTGGCCAACAAGCAGCTGCATCTCCCAGGCGTGCACTGCAGATATCTCTTTCTGACCTCCAGTTTCCTAAGTTCTTCTATCCTCCTCCCCTGCATAAATAATAGTCCATTACACACATTCAGTGGAGGACCCACATATGCAGTAACGTCACAACTCTCCTCGGCTTAGTGAACCCACCAAATCCACTATTAAATAGCACTATGATAGGTAATGCACCCTGCCACCCCCATTTTCTTTATTGCCTGTAGATAGATATACTTACATTTTTCTAATAATTTAGAAATAGAGATGAATTAATGAAAGATATCTGGACCACGTCACCTGCTTCAGTATGAGAGCACTATGCCAGAAGAAGAGAGCAGAGGAGCTGCTAAGAATGTTCTGGCCCACCTTTAATGCGGACCAGAATTTCAGCCACAGAAGAAGCAGCAGGGTGCAATACCAGTAAGGGAAATACATGTAGAATAATATAGTTGTTTGGATACTGCCTTGTCCTGAGCCAACATCTGATTTAAGGGACTAGCATGATAGTCCTGGGGCACTTGCAGGCCATTAAAGGCTTAGGCCCCTTTCACACGACCGTATGCCCTTCAAGACATACAGTCTGTGAGCGGGCCATATGTCACGGAGCGGCATCGATCACGCGCTCGGGAGCGCACAGCATCATTGATTACAATGATGCTGTGCACGTCGGGCCGCCCGCGGGACTATTGTCCCACACTCATATGATTTTATGAATGCGGGACAATAGCCCCGTGGGCGGCCCGGCGTGCACAGCATCATTGTAATCAATAATGCTGTGCGCTCCCGTGCGCACGATTGATGCCGCTTCGGGACATATGGCCCGCTCACGGACCGTATGTCTCGGAGGGCCTATGGTCGTGTGAAAGGAGCCTTATTCTGAAAAACCTCTTGGTAGCTATTATGAAAAATATGCCAATGTCTATAGGAAATTCTTTTTATGTCCTGACTCTCCAAGGTGTATTTTGTTATGCAGCGATGAGATCCCTTTTTATTCCCCATTTGGAAATGGAGGATGTCAATAGCTCATCCCCTAAAATATGCCATATCCTAGATAAGTGTCCCTACAGGATTGCACCCGGAAGCCTTGTATCTGGAATATATTCTAGCCTTGTGTCACAGGTTTCTATGTCTCAAATAATACATTTGACTCAAATTAACAGGGGAAACAGGGAGAAATTTTATTAGTTTGGGAGGATGACAACTCTCATATCCGAGTAAGCTGTTTCTGTCTGTTGGTTTTGTGTATATGTCACAGTGTAATTTACTATCATTTACCTTCAGGAGAATCTACAAATTCTGTTTATGGTTGAAGTCCAAGGAGAGAGAGATGGAAGCGACACTTTCGTTATGCAGAATCCTGCCAAATATAAAAAACAATATTGTAAATAAAATGGACCTATTTACGCACATGACATTTAAATGACATTTAAATAAACTTTTTGTGTAGACATATTTCTCCTTGAACGCATTCATGTAGATCACAGCAAAGGTTAGCGCTATGTTACAGCCCATAGCTGTTCTAGATCTCTGTAAGTAAAACTAGTTTTCAAATACAAAATAATTATTCTTCAGAAAAGAGTAATTGTTAAATGAAATTATCTTCATGGGGGAGAAGTCTTTGTGTGTTTCCATCACATCTTTTACAGAAAAGATGCCTTCTTCTGTGGGAACATTCATAGAGGCTTGATATGTCCATAGTCACTAAGAGACACTCTACCCAATTCAGGTCCATATTTATGATTTTATCGTGGAAGTCCATAGTATCCCTTAAAAAAAGACTTCCCCATTTAGGTATATGGGTGTCAATGGCAATCCAACATCTTGGATGTGGGTTGGAAAAGAGAATTACATCCAAACACTATAGGCCTTCCTGGAGGATATTCCAAGTTCTTGTGAATCTTAAAGAGAAACCGTCACATTGGACATGTTGGATTTGAAGGCAGCATATTATAGAGCAGGAGAAGCTGAGCAGATTGAAATGTAGTTTTTTGGGAGAAGATTCAGTAAAACGTGTAAGTTATACAACCCCTGGCAAAAATTATGGAATCACCAGTCTCTGAGGAAGTTCCTTCAGTTGTTTAATTTTGTTGAAAAAAAAATGATCACAGACATGACAAAAAACTAAAAGCATTTCAAATGGCAACTTTCTGTCTTTAAGAAATACTAAAAGAAATCAAGAAAAATAATTGTGGTAGCCAGTAACAGTTACATTTTTAGAACAAGTACAGGGAATAAATTATGGAATCACTCAATTCTGAGGAAAAAATACGGAATCACCCTGCAAATTTACATTACAAACAAGAACACCTGCATCAGATTAAATCTGCTCGTTAGTATCCAGGTAAAAAGGAGTGATCACATCTTGGACAGCTGTTGCAACAAGTGGACTGACATGAATCATGGCTCCAACACCAGAGATGCCAATTGAAAAAAAGGAGAGGAATATCAAATTCCTTAAAGAGGGTAAATCATTACGCAGTGTTGCACAAGATGTTGGTTGTTCACAGTCAGCTAAGTCTAAAACCTGGACCAAGTCCAAACAACATGGGAAGGTGGTTAAAGGCAAGCATACTGGTAGACCAAGGAAGACATCAAAGCGTCAAGACAGAAAACTTAAAGCAATATGCCTTGAAAACAGAAAATCTACAACAAAACAAATGAGGAACAAATGGGAGGAAACTGGAGTCAACGTCGGTGACCGAACTGTAAGAAACCGCCTAAAGGAAATGGGATTTACATACAGAAAAGCTAAAAGAAAGCCATCACTAACACCTGAACAGAAAAAAACAAGGTTACAATGGGCTAAGGAAAGGCAATCGTGGACTGTGGATGACTGGATGAAAGTCATATTCAGTGAATCTCGAATCTGCATTGGGCAAGGTGATGATGCTGGAACTTTTGTTTGGTGCCATTCCAAAGAGATTTATGCAGACGACTGTCTGAAGAAAACATGCACATTTCCACAGTCATTGATGATATGGGGCTGCATGTCAGGTACAAGCATTGGGGAGATGGCTGTCATTACATCTTCAATAAATGCACAGGTTTACATTGATATTTTGGACACTTTTCTTATCCCATCTATCGAAAGTATGTTTGGGGATGATGAAATATTTTTTCAAGATGATAACTCATTCCTTGAAGAAAGACACATAAGGTCAATGTCATGGCCTGCAAACAGTCCGGATCTCAATCCAATTGAAAATCTTTGGTGGAAGTTAAAGAAAATGGTCCATGACAAGGTTCCAACCTGCAAAGGTGATCTGGCAACGGCAATCAGAGAAAGCTGGAGCCAGATTGATGAAGAGTACTGTTTGCCACTCATTAAGTCAATGCCTCAGAGACTGCAAGCAGTTATAAAAGCCAGAGGTGGTACAACAAAGTACTAGTGATGTGTTGGAGTGTTATTATGTTTGTTTATTTTTCATGATTCCATAATTTTTTCCTCAGAATTGAGTGATTCCATAATTTATTCCCCGTGCTTGTTCTAAAAATGTAACTGTTAATGGCTACCACAATTATTTTTCTTGATTTCTTTTAGTATTTCTTAAAGCCAGAAAGTTGCCATTTCAAATGCCTTTAGTTTTTTGTCATGTCTGTGATCTGTTTTTTTTTCAACAAAGTTAAACAACTGAAGGAACATCCTCAGAGACTGGTGATTCCATAATTTTTGCCAGGGGTTGTACATTTAAATTTATTCTCATTCTGAGCTTTGAAGTCAAGTCGGTGGTCCTATCAGTGATTGACAGCTTTTTTATAGTTATAAAAACAATATATCAAACTGCTCAGCTCCTTCTGCTCTACACCATGCTACCTGCAGATTAATTTGCATTAGATTGTTAGATTGTTTCTGATGGAGTTGCCCTCTTCTGAGGAAAGGTTTGTGTACAGATTCTGTTCCAATTACACAATCTGTTTGTTTGTTGTTCTTAGTACCGACTTGTTCTAGTATTAGGAGAATAATATATATTTTTTTCAAATTGTAAACAATATTGCAGATCATCTGAAAATAGAGTAGGGGCAAATTATATGAGAGTCCTCTTGCAGGGTATAACCCCTGAAAATGAGTAGTGTATAATGCAATTGAAAAATTAATAAAGCCAGCAAAGGAGGCAATATGGACAAGCATTTGACATTAGAAAGTACCTCATATCAACTTTGTCTACATGATAAATGCCATTTGCTATTATCTTGTAATTATCTTGTAAAGCATCGGAGTTGAGAAACTAAATCAGTTAGGTATTCTTAAGCAGCCGCTAGAAGTGGACTCATCACCCACAATGGTGGGAAATTAAATTTGCTTATTTCCAGGTGACGACAGTACTCACTTCTTTGCCTTATAGTGGGTGTCTGCCTTCTGTCTCCTTCCCACCAATAGGACCAGAAAATCCAAGACAGTCAATATGAGACATCACACCAAACTTCAGTGGCAGTTAATTTATTGATCCAGTCAAATAGTGCACAGGTGCACCCAGCAGTGATCCTCTATGACTGACAATGATAGTACAGTCTACACAAGCTTCCTTACCTGCAGGCATAGTCCTGGAGACATTTCTCCCTATCCTACTAGGCCATTGTAGCTTAATTATTTTAGACACACTGTTGGTAATAGAACTATATTTTAGACTACATCTACCATACTGTCCTATATATGTACTTTAACCCTATAGGCACATCCCTCCTACCATTTTTGCCACACATACATATAGTAAAATAGTAACATAGATTATAAGGCTAATCTGTCCATCCAGTTCAGCCTCTTATCCTGCAAGTTGAGGAAGGCAAAAAAAACAACAACAAAAAAACCTGTGAGCTATAAGCCAATTTTTAGAGGAAAAACATTCCTTCCCGACTCCAATCAGTCTTAGGCCTCGTCCACATTTCCGTTTTTCACTGACGTGTGCTGTCCGCATTTTTCACGGACAGCACACGTACCCATTGATTTAAATGTATCTGTTCATGTTTCAGCATTTTTCTACTGATCGTGGATCAGTAAAAAAATCACGGGGACATGCACTACTTTGATCCGTGATGCGGACCAAGCATGCCCATTGAAGTCTATGGGTCCGTGAAAATCACTGACACACATCCGTGTTGTGTCCGTGATGCGTCCGTTTTTCACTGATGACTAATAAGAGCTTCTTTGGAAATTATTTTTCAGCTGAGCAATGTCAGTGAATTACAGATGCCACACGGATGGTAAAAACTGACACACGGACCAACCACGGACAGCTTCACGGATGAAACACGTACGCTTTTTTTCACGGATGTGTCACTGACACGGAAATGTGGACAAGGCCTTAGTCTTAGTCCTGTATGTATTAAATAAAGATATATATTTTCAGATTCAACAGTTTTATTGATTTTCAAATTAGGCCTTGTTCACATGTCAGTTATTTGATCAGTTATTTCCATCAGTTATTGTGAGCCAAAACCAGGTGCAGGGCAAAAACACCAAACAGGTGCAGATCTTTTCATTACACCTTATCTCTGTGGAGGCTTCACTCCTGGTTTTGGCTCACAATAACAGATGGAAATAACTGATCAAACAACTGATGTATGCCCTTAATTAAATAAAATATATGTTCGTGTGTATATATGTAACATAGTAACATAGTAACATAGTTTATAAGGCCGAAAAAAGACATCTGTCCATCCAGTTCGGCCTGTTTTCCTACAAGTTGATCCAGAGGAAGGCAAAAAACCCTGTGAGGTAGAAGCCAGTTTTCCCCACTAGGGAAGAAAATTCCTTCCCGACTCCAATCAGGCAATCAGAATAACTCCCTGGATCAACGACCCCTCTCTAGTAACTATAACCTGTAAGATTATTACCCTCCAAAAATACATCCAGGCCCCTCTTGAACTCTTTTAGTGAACTTACCATCACCACCTCCTCAGGCAGAGAGTTCCATAGTCTCACTGCTCTTACCGTAAAGAATATGTTGGAAGTGAAATAATATTTTATTTTGGATTTCGGTCAGATTCAAACAAATTGGTCAAAAATTTAAAATCAGGTCAGAATCTGTTCTAGTGCTCCAATTGGCCCAAGACTCTGAAGTATCTAAGGACTCATAATTTTTTTTTCTTTCGTCTTTTTTTTTTTTTCCCCCTTCTCTTTAAGCTCTTTAACGCAATGACCGCAATAGTAAATAATGTGACACTGACATATATACGACTCAACCTAATCGTTCATGCAGTGCATGTCCGTTTGCTGATGAGTGTAAAGTTGGCATAGCAGTGAAAGATATTTTTACAACATGTACTGAACTGGCTACTGTGGCTTTTGCTACTTGTTGTAAGAGAGACTGTGGACTGTGTTGTAGGGGAGACTTCAATGGAGGAGCGGAACTGAGCCACATTTGAAGTAAATTGAGAATTGTTTTATGGACAGCTGGCACAGTGAAAAATAAAATTGGGTTAAGGTGCAGAACTGCCCCACATTTGAAGAATGACGAGATAGGACAGATGGGCAAATGTATGAAAGCTATAGAAGAATAACATTTTTATGAAGGGGTGTAACTTTAGGACAGCAAAACATGTTTCTGTCTTCAGTATCTTCCATAGCACATGGGGTTTTCTTGATTCTTTTTAGGAAAGAAGAAGGCACCCCACTAGGAATGGCAGTAAAGACAGGCATGATGCAAGTGAAAGATTTCTCTAAGGCCAAAAGGAGGAAGAGCAGGATGAATGTGCTGAGCCCTGGCTCAAAGACATGATGTCAGATTCAGAGGTGATACTGACATCATCCTGCTGTGACTGAGAGACAATGTCATCCTCTTTCTTCTCAATAATAATCTGGTGCCCACTGGAAGCACAGAGAATTGTGGCCTGCTGCTACTATTACTAGCCAGAAGCTGGAGCTGCTACTGCTATTTGTACTAGAGACAACCACATTCTCACTCAGATGATGAGGCACGGGTCTTTAGTTTTCCACTGTGTCATTTTATTATGAGCCCTATTTAAACAATGACAAGTCACAGGTTTGGTATATTGTGTTATGAACCAGCAGGTGTGAACCCACCGTGCCATGACATAGGGGAGATGTGAGCATGGGGTGTCTGATTTTTGGTGTCTTAAGTAAGCACTGGGAGGGCTTATTTTGTGGGTCTGAGGAGGATTTGGGGGTCTAATCTGAGCTCATACTATTCCCATATCAGATCAGACACCCATTAGACCCTCCCTAGCTTCAGATCAGCCCCCATCAGGCCCACAGCCTCAGATCAGATCCCCAATAGGCTCTCCCAACCTCAGATTAGACCACCAATAGGCCCACCAGCCTCATATCAGACCCCCAAAGCCCCCAGCCTCAAATTAGACCACCAATAGGCCCCCCAGCCTCATATCAGACCCCCAATAGGCCCCCAGCCTCATATCAGACCACCAATAGGCCCCCAGCCTCATATCAGACCCCCAAAGCCCCTAGCCTCATATCAGACCACCAATAGGCCCCCAGCCTCAAATTAGACCCCTTTCAGCCCCTCAGCCTCAAATTAGACCCCTATCAGCCCCCCTCAGCCTCAGATCAGATCCCCTAATAGGCCCCCCCAGCCTCATATCATACCCCAAATAGGCCCAGCAGCCTCAAAATTAGACTTCTATCAGCCCCCCGCCACATATCAGACCACCAATATGCCCCCCATCCTCAAATTAGATCCCTATCAGCCCCCCCAGTCGCAAATGAGCCCCCATCAGTCGCTCCCCACCTCAGATGAGCCCCAATCAGACCTTTCAAAAAAAATAATAAACTTACCTCTCCAGCACAGGACGACGCTGCCTCTTGGCAGGTTCACTTATCCTCCCTGGTCTTCTCCCCGCCGCCCTGTACTGTGACCTGACTGCGCACAGTAGCAAAATTGCAGCTGCTTTTAAGTAATGAAGAGAGGCGCAATTAAATATCCCTTTCTACAAGTACACCGATATTGACATGCTGAAATACACTGAACTGTGCTGAACTGCATAATTATAAATGGTAGCAAAATTGAAACAGGTTTTTGTTAAAGAAAATGCCCAATTGCACAGCATTTCTGGCTAACTGTGTGCTGCTGGAGGTGCTGGGAATAAGCCTATGAAACATTTATGAACTGTAGAAGCGTGAGGTCTTGAATAAAAAAGGCTGGCGGCTGATGCACAGGACAATAATGATATTTGTCTAGGCAATGCAGCATTTTTGTGATTTCAAACTTGCAGTGCATTACATGCCAGCAGCTGCCCTTCTCTTACTCTTCTACCTATTAATTAAATCTACTTAACTACCAAAATCCCTAAACTATCCCTGCAACACCCTAATATGCCTGGTTTGTGTTTGTAATTGGTGTCTGACAGGACACATGGCACACACATCTTCTCACATGGCAGGCTGAGCTCAGAATGGTGTCTATGCTTTACACATAGCCCAGAGCATGAAGAACCTGCTAATATTTTTCCCCTTGATTGGCTTACAGGCTGTCTGACAGCCAATCAGGGTGGCTCTGGGCAAGCCCCCTCCCTCCCAGAGTAATGTGATCCTCCGTCTTCAAACTCCCTGTCCCTATTTTTTTCTACTGTACATTGTAGATTCATATTGTAAGACATGATAATTATGAAGGCACATACATGGAATTAAGCAGTAAAAACAAAAACTGTTAAACAAACCAGAATAGGTTTTACATTTTAGACTCTTCAAAGTAGCCCCAGCTTTGTACCCTGGCATTCTCTCTATCAGCTTCATTAGGTAGTAGCCAGGAATAAGAAATAATAATAATATTTATTTATATAGTGCCACCATATTCCGCAACGCTTTGCAGTCCAACTTATCCCAAACCACCTGAACTTGGTTAAGATGATGGGATGGCATGTCACTGCACAATGTTGTAGTAACCATGATGGTTAAGTGTGCCCTGAATTTTGAATAAATCACCAGCAGTTTCACCTGCAAAGCACCATAACACTCCTTGATGATCCACCACCTTGATGAACCACATATTTAGAAACCATTTGCTCACGGTTTCTGCATCTCACAAAGGCATGGTACTTGGACCCAAAAATCTAAAATTTTGACTCATTAGACCAAAGTATAGAATTCCACTGGTCTAATATCCATTCCTTGTTTTTCATGGCTCAAGGAATTCTCTTTCTGTTTTTGCTTCTCAGTGGTGGCTTCTTTGCAACAATTTAACCAGAAAGGATTCTCCTCTGTCTCCTCTGAACAGCTGATGTTGAGATATGTCTGGAAAAGCATTTATGTAGGTTCTAATTTGAGGTGCTGGTTATTTGTGGTTTCTGACGCTGGTAACTATAATGAATTTGCCTTCTGCTGCAGAGGCCTTTCCTGGGATGGTCCTCATGAGAAACAATTTTATCATAGTGTTTGATAGTTTTCATAATTGCACTTGAGGATACCGTCAAAGTTCTGGCAATTTTTTCTGGATTGACTGACTTTCATGTCTTAAAGTAATGATTATTGACTATTGCGGAAAAGAATAGGACATGTTCTATTTTTTTGTGCAGAGCCGCGGCAAGGAGTCTGCCCGCTCTCATTGAAGTGAAAATTGCAGAATAGATGCAGACCCATTCACACAGTCGTGTGAATGGGCCCTAACTCTTGACAAGGCATACCTGTTAGTTGAAAACCATTCCAGGTGACTGCATCATGACGCTGATGAGAGTGCCAAGAGTGTGCAAAACTGCCATCAATGCAAAAGGGGGCTACTTGGAAGAATATAAAGTATAAAACATATTCTGTTTTTTTTGTTTGTTAGTTTTTTTTTACTACATAATGCCATATGTGTTCAGTAACATAGTAACATAGTTTGTAAGACTGAAAAAAGACATCTGTCTATCCAGTTCAGCCTGGTATCCTGCAAGTTGATCCAGAGAAAGGAAAAAAAACCCTGTGAGGTAGAATCAAATTTTCCTCATTTTAAGGGGAAAAAAATCCTTCCCTACTCCAATCAGGCAGTCAGAATAACTCCCTGGATCAACAACCCTTCCCCAAAAATCTAATAACTATAACCTGTAATATTATTGCACTCCAGAAATACATCCAGGCCCACATAGTCTCACTGCTCTTACAGTAAAGAATCCTGTTCTTTGTGTAGAAACCTTCTTTCCTCAAGACACAGATAATGTCCCCTTGTCACAGTCCTGGATATAAATAGATGATGGGAGAGATCTCTGTACTGCCTCCTGATATATGTATACATGATTATTAGATCCCTCAGTTATTAGATCCCTCAGTTGCCTTTTTCCATGTCAGAGTTAAGCATCATACACACGTCAGCTTTTTGGTCAGTGATTTCCATCAGTGATAGTAAGCCAAAATCAGGATTGGAGCTTCCACAGAAATAAGGTATAAGGGAAAGATCTGCACCTGTTCTATGGTTAGAGCCACACCTGGTTTTGGCTCACAATCACTGAAAGAAATCACTCACGTGTGAATGAAGCATTACCCAGTGTTTCACGATTTAGTATGCATTATTCCTTCCCATGTACATAACCTTACATTTGTCATTGTTAAAGGGAGTCTGTCACCTCATTTTCACCAATGTAACTAAGAGCACTGCCCCACTGAAGATTGCATACACATCCCAGACATACTTGTGTGTCCTTTGTGTCTGTATTACAGGTCCAGAAAAAGCACTTTTATTCTGCAGGAAAAAAGCTCCCAAGTGCCCAGCTCTGCTGCTGCAAGTGCCAAAGCAAACGAGACTGAAGAGGGGAGGGCTGCTTTAGCTAGTCACATCTTAAGATTGGTAGCAGATAGATGGTTCTGACCTTCTTTGAAAGCTGGCATTCCAAGCTTTCAAATGATACCAAGATACAGCATTATATCCACTATATCAGAAGATATAGCTGTTAGAAATCAAGTTGGGAGAGAAAGCTGTTTTTACTTTCACTTCAGCTGGGCACTTGGGAGCTGTTTTCTTGCAGAATAAAAGTACTTTTTCTGAACATGGAATACAGACACATAGGTATGTCTGGAATGTGTATGCAATCTTCTGTGGGGCACTGCTGTTAGTTATATAGGTGGAAATGAGGTAACAGACTCCCTTTAAACCTCATCTGCCACTTCTATGCCCAAGCCTCCAATCTATCCAGATCCAGTTGGAACTGTTAAGCCTGGGCCTTCTGCCAGGGCTGGTGTTGGGGGAAGGGGGTAGTTGGACTCCAGAGTGGGGAATTTCTGGCTTAGGAGTCCCTGCTCTGACTCCATATATGGATGTGTCTATATATGGAGTCAGCGTTATGAACATGAAAGGAGTATTCCCAAGCATGGTCACTATGTTTGGGGACACCCTGTGTATATAGGTCTAATTTAGGCTCTGTTTTTCAAATGTTTCTGTGGGGATTCGAACTCACAACCATCTACATTAAATGCAAGAACCTTAACTACTGGGCTATAAAGCTCAATGTTAAGTCATTGCTTCTATGAGGGATTTTAATACAAGAGAAACTTGTATTAAGGTTTTTCAGCAGTAACTTAACATTGAGCTCTATAGTCCAGTGGTTAAGGTTCTTGCCTTTAATATAGAAGGTTGGGAGTTCGAATCCCCACAGAAACATTTTAAAAATAGAGGCTAAATAAAACTTAAATACACAGGGTGTCCCCAACAGCACCCATATCTGACTCTCAGAACTTTTTTATAGTTATGTCTACGGAGATGTGTGGGGGCTCATTTTTTGCAGGGCGATCTGTCGTTTTTGACAATACCATTTTGGGGCGTGTATGGCTTGATCACATTTTATTCAATTTTCTTAGAAGATAAAGTGATGAAAAAACGCGAATTAGCCTTTTTTTAAAAAAAAAATTTTCACCATATGGGCTAACTTTTTAAAAAATATTTTAATAGTATGATCGTTTTCCATGCGGCAATGCCCATAATGCTATTTTTTATTTTATTTTGGGGAATGGGGGCGATTTTATATTTTAAGGTTTTTTATTTTTTCAAAAATTTATATAATGTTTTTTACTTTTTGTTAAGTCCCTCAAGTGGACCACAACTTACAACCATCTAATGTAAATTGCTCCATTAGTCTGTATAGAAATTACTATACCCCATTTCAGTGCTGCAATCTAGTGGCCTGAACTGGGATATATTAACAATGAGCCTGGGAGCCTAGTACAGGCTGCTGCTTATTTATAGAACAGGGTGCTTTCCACAATCTCCGCTGGGGAAAGCGCGCATAAAGAGGAATCAGACGCTGCCTGTTTTTAACACTCTCAGATGCAGTGAGTGAGATGAATCATTGCTGTGAGGGGAGGAAGAATGTGGCGTATTCTGGGGCCATGAGGGTACATATCTGTGTGAGGAGCTTTATGGGATGTAAATCTGTGAGGGAGGGCCGGAATTGACAGAATGTAACTGTGTTGTTAGTACATTATTGCAAGATTTGGGGCCCCACTTTTGATTTTGGCCAGGGCCACATTTTGTCTAAAAACGGCCTTCTGCCAGACCTCCCGCTGTCTCAAATGTCATATCCTCAGCATCTCCTGCCTCGCTGCCCGCTTCTGTCTCTGCCAGATGTGGCAGGCACAGGCCACTCTGCCTCCTTGCTCTATCCCATGCTGGCATCCTATAAGGGTGCTTGCCCGCTGCTTCCTGTCATTTTTGCTTACAGGGGCGCATGCTTCCTACCTCCCAGCATAGCCCCTGGTGGGGTTACAAGATTAAATAGCACGTCCTCTTCCAGGAAGTTGCCTGAGCATTGAGTTATTATCAGCAATAGCAAAGGTGTTCTGTTCTGATCTTCTGTGTTTGACCCAGCCTGTTTGACCATTCTGTTTGCTGCCGCCTGCATCGACTACTGGACCTGACTGACCCTGAGCCTGTCTGATCCTCTGTACCACACTACATTCTGATTCTGGCTTCTGACCTATAGCTTGTCTCTGACTATGCTTCAGCTTCTGCCCCTGACAATCATCATCAGCTGCTACCTTGATTCCAGTCTTCTCTGCAATACCACTTTTCACCACCATGTCTGCTATTGGACTCAGTTCACACTAACTGCAGTTCTTACTACAAATTTCTACAGCGATTGAAGCGCTACCTGACACTGTGAGTCATCTGACCATATTAGCTAATCCTGTAGGTAACAGTTCAGTTTCTCTCTTGCTGCATTCTTTCCTGTCTCCTGTGAGAGTGCTAAATAACACCCTAGAAATTAGTGGCTACCATCCCTTGGTTGAAACAGAGAATTCACACTCTTTGGTTTGACCAGTGGGTCCCATCGACTGGTGGTAACAGTGGCAGTATACGGTCCTCTTTTGTGTTAATTACTTTACACAGTTTAGTGTAATTTGTAAAAAATGCTATTTTACTGTGCAAGCTGTGTACAAGATCATTAATAAAAATATTAAAGAGAATAGGGCCCAATACTGACCCATGTGGTACCCTACTAGTGACGGTGACCCAAACTGAGTGTGTACCGTTAATAATCACCCTCTGTTTTTTTATTACTCAGCCAGTTTCTTACCCACATTTTCTCCCAGTTCAAGCATTCTCATGTTATATAATAACGATTTATGTGGCACTGTATCAAATGCTTTTGAGAAGTCAAGATACGTATATGAAATCCATTGACTGGCCTCAGTCAAGTCTAGAACTTACCTTCTTATAGAAACTGATTAAATTAGTTTGACATGACAAATCCCTCATTATGCCATGCTGATACAGCGCTATTAGCTGATTTTTATTGAAGTACTCCAAAATATCATCTCTTAGAAAACCTTCAAACAGTTTACACACGACAGATGTTAAACTTACCGGCTCGGCTCATAGTTTCCAGGCTCTGTTTTTGACCCCTTTTTGAATATTAGCACCACATTTGCTAAGCACCAATCCTGTGGAAAACTCCCTGTCAATACAGAGTCCTTAAATATAAGCATATGGGGATGTATGCCATCTGGTCCCGGCGATTGGTCTATTTTAATCTTTTTAAGACACTGCTGCACTTCTTCCTGGGTCAAACACGCCACTTGTAATGGGAAATTTACTTTTACATTCTGCATTTCATCTGACAGTGTATTTTCGTCAATGAATACAGTATAGAAAAAAATATTTAATAGCTTTGTTTTCTCCTCATCGCTCTCTGTAATTCCCCCCTCATCATTCTGTAAAGGCCCAACACCTTCACATTTATACTTTTTACCATTTATATAATTGAAGAACATTTTAGGGTTAGTTTTACATTTAAAGTATTTATTGGGTTTTACAGGTATTTTATACATATGTACAATCAAGAGTAATATGAAATGTGAAAACAGACAAATAAAGATTACAATATCTGATTAAGCAAACAGTTTGGAGAGTCTGATTTGTGAGTCATATCTAGGTAGTAAAGAAAACAATATTACACTATTGTAACCTCTCAAATAGAGATTAGATAAGGGAAACAGTTTTGATGAAAATTGTGGATAATTGAAATTAGATTTAAAAAAGGGGGGGAGGGTGATTTGGTACAAAGAAGTGGGGGAGGCAACAGAAAGAAGAGAAGAAAGTTAGGCAGAAGTATTTTGGAAAGGAGAGAGATCCAGAAAGTCCGAGAAGGACTAGACTGGAGGGTCTTAGGTGAGCAAATGTATTATTATTTAAGTAGATCTGTAGGATCCCGAGTTCTGAAAATCCTCCCAAGGTTCCCAAACCTTTAGAAAGAGTGCATATTTCTGAGGGGTATGTGCTATCAGTTCTTCCATTCTCTGGTATAGCATAACCTCTTCGAACCATTCCTCCAAAGTAGGGGGTGTTGCTGACTTCCAGTGACGTGGAATCACTGCTTTTGCAGCTTGGATAAGATATTTCAAGAGTGATTTCTTATATGCTGGAATGTTAAGGTCGAAGACAAATAAGAATAATGCTTCCGGAGAGTTAGGCATCAGGAAACTAGTGATCTTTAGGATGGTCTTATGGACCGAGTCTCAAAAGGGCCATAGGCCTGAGCAATGCCACCATGTGTGCAGTAGAGTGCCTTCTGCTGATCCACAGCGCCAACATCTGTCTGAAACCGATGGGTACCATTTATGCAATAAGGTAGGAACTCTGTACCTACCATAAGATTTTGTAACAAGTCTCTTGTGCCTTCATGGCTAATAGTGCTCTATGAGTGAATGTGAAACATCTGCGCCACTGAGATGATGATATAGTTAGGTTTAAGTCTCGTTCCCATTGTGAGCAAAATGGAAGGGGAAGAGATGTTTTTTGTTCCAGAAGTAGTTTATAAAAAAAAAGAGATGTCACGGAAGATCGCTGAAGGAGCAAGACAGGCTTGTTCAAAGGCTGTTAAGTTTCTGGTAAGTTTATGAGATGTACGTATGGTGGCGAAAAAGTGTTGCAGTTGAATGTATTCAAAATGGTGTTTTGAGGAGGGGTGTGTGTCGCCCAAAATGGAGGTTAAGGGTTTTAAGGAGGAATTTGCGATAACCTGGTAAAAGTGAACAGGTGAGGATTTAGTCCCTGTTAGAAATTGGTTTGTGGAGGATCCGGGAGGAAATAGGGGGTTATCCGTTACCGGAACTAGTGGCCCCTTTGTATCTATAAGGGAGGACTCCACGCATATAGACCTTAGGGTCGCGAAGGTATGGGAAGAGGTAAAGGAGAGCACAGAATGTATAGAGGGTGATACATTCTGTAACCAAGGAAGACCTGGTAATGCAATAGTGGATAGGTCTCTGGCTATAGAAACCCACGCTTTTTGGGAATAGCTACGACAAATATCTAAAAGACGGGCATAGGCTGTGGCCTGATAGTATAGTCTACAGTCCGGGAGGCCAACCCCACCTTCATCCTTCGGGCGGATCAGGATGTCCCATTTTATCCTAGGTCTACCCAGGGACCAAACAAACTTCAGGAAACATTTGCGAATCCTGGTCCAGAAAGAGAGCAGTAGTCGGATGGGGATGGTCTGCAGGAGGTAGAGGAGTTTGGGCAAAATGTTCATTTTTTAAATACTTATTCTTCCAAACCACAAGAAATCCCCACGGTGCCAAGAATCAAGGTCCTTTTCGAATTGAGCAATTAGTGGGATGAAATTGTCTTGAAAGAGTTGGGACAAATGGGAGCCTATTTTAATCCCAAGGTAAGTGATCCCTCCAGAGGGCCAGGAGAAAGGGAAAGACGTCTTTAGGGAGTGTACTAAGCCCTGATCCAAGGAGACATTGAGAGCATGGGACTTAGTCATATTTACTTTAAAATTAGTCCATGTTCCAAATCTGGAAAGTTCCGTTTGTAGACAGGGAAGCGAAATTCTGGAGTTTGTGATGTATAATAATAGGTCATCTGCAAAGGCTGCACATTTATATTCCCTGACTGCCCACTTGAATACCTTTTATATCAGGATTATCCTGGCTATTTGCCAAGAGGTGTTCCATAATTATGGCGTACAGTAGGGGAGATAAGGGGTTTAGGGTTAGTTTTAGTCTCTTTGGCAATCAATCTCTCTGTCTCCAGTTTAGCTGCTTTTATTTGTCTTTTACATATTATATTTTTTCCTTATAGTTTTTCAATGCTTCCTCTCTACCCTCCTGTTTTAGTAATTTAAATGCTTTCTTTTTATCATTTATTGCTTTACATATCTATTTATCCACATCTTGTTCCTCGCCCTTTTATTCCCATAAGGAATGTACTTCTCACAATTAGAGTTTAGGATATCCCATTTTGTGGCTGCATTTTTATTTTTGAGAACACTGTCCCAGTTAGTGAGGTTAATAGCCTCTATTACATGGTCAAATTTAGCTTTTTTTGAAGTTTTTGTGAATTTTTGTAGTTTCCAGTCTATATTCGGGTAGTTGAACCCCCCCCCCCCCCCAAAATAACAACTTCATTATGATTTGCTGCCACATCTATCTCCTTTAGTAGTAGATTTCCTTTGGATTCTGGTATATTAGGTGGCTTATAACAAACTCTACCCAGAGTGACTCCACATGTTAATTTCCCTCACGTATATGTTCCTGGAGTGTGGGATTTAGACAGAACTTTACATAAAGCTAAACACCCCCCCTCTCTGGTTCCCTCATCTGATCTAATATCTAATGTGGGGAGGATCTGAGGGTCTGATCTGAGGTTTGATATAGGGGTTTGATCTAAGGATCTGCTATGGAGGTCTGAGGTCTGCTATAGGGGTCTGATATGGGGGAAAAAAATCTTATTTTCCTCCACTAAAACCTACGTCCGTCTTATAAAAATATTGTATTTCTCTTGCAAAAGATTCTATAAAAATCAGGAGGTGAGAAAAAAAAAATAAAATTATTACACATATGTTTATGTGGGTTTTAATGTTTCTTGGATCACAAGACAAGTCAATAGTTGACTTGGCTCTAGAAATTGATTTTGGAAGGATTTGCTTTCAAAGGCTTTTTTTATCCAGACATTTTATTCAAAATATACAGGAATAAAGCAACTCCAAGATGCTGTCATAGACAAATCATACTAGTTGTACAGATTTTATAAGGATTAAACATGTAAGAGGCCTGGGAAATACAGCACACTAAACTGTAAATGATACTTTAACTAATTTGCGATTATGATTAATGATGAGACATGCAAGGTCCCCATGATAGCAATAATATCCCAAAATCACTACTTCATTGTGTGTTCAAATCTCTAGTTACAATTTCAAGCCAAACTTTGAAGACAGTTATACTCCCATAAGTTGGAACTGACATGGAAAACAGTTAAAAAGATTGACCTCAGCATCTTATTTTTATATTTTTTATATTTAATATTCACCAATAACAAAAACTTGTGGAAAGATTGCATTAAATATGACCCTTAGCGAATATCATATTCATATTTTATGATATGTGAGAATTAACAAAGATAAGTTTTCCTAACATGCCATAAGATTTCTGGTGTTTAATACAGTCTTGTAAGGAGAGCCGATGGGTCTTCTTAAAAAAGAACCCAGTATATGCTAATCTACATCATAATACATATTTATTTCTTTATCAGGAATACAAAATGTTATTTTCATTTTCCAAAGGTGCTAAAAATTGAGCTGAAATCTGATGGTTGCAATGGCGAAATGTTCCACTTTTCCCCTGCACTAGTTTTGATTAAAAAATGCATATACAGTTAGGTCCATATATATTTGGACAGAGACAACATTTTTCTAATTTTTGTTCCGTACATTACCACAATGGATTTTGAATAAAACAATTCCGATGCAGTTGAAGTTCAGACTATCAGCTTTAATTCAGTGGGTTGAACAAAATGATTGCATAAAAATGTGAGGAACTAAAGCATTTTTTAAACTCAATCCCTTCATTTCAGGGCCCAAAAGTAACTGGACAAATTAAATAATTGTAAATAAAATGTTAATTTCTAATACTTGGATGAAAACCCCTTGTTGGCAATGACTGCCTGAAGTTAGAACTCATGGACATCTCCAGACGCTGTGTTTCTCCAGGCCTTTACTGCAGTGGTTTTCAGTTGCTGTTTGTTTGTGGGCCTTTCTGTCTGAAGGGTTCAGATCAGGTGACTGACATGGCCATTCAAGAATATTCCACTTCTTTGCTTTAATAAACTCCTGGGTTGCTTTGGCTTTATGTTTTGAGTCATTGTCCATCTGTATTATGAAACACCGACCAATCAGTGGCTGTTGGATATTGATATGCCTACTGTATATCCTGGAGACTAGAGATGAACGAATCATCCAAAATTCGCTTCGCCGAATATTCGTCGAACTTTTCAAAAGATTCGTACCTCATACGAATCTATTCAGTGAAACTGCGTACAAATCATACTACATATTATGTGGTGTTTTACGAACATTCACACACTAATAATGAGCGTACAGTTGTTAAAGGTACGCAACTTATGTGAACTCGTACGCATGAGCGTACACATTGCGTACGAAAATGACGGGCTTTGCTGGAGCGGAATGGTGGAGTAGGAGGAAAGCTCTGAGTCTGACCCCTAGCTACATGATACTGTATCAGCAGATGACAGCAGATCATCCAGCTGTGATTGAGATGAGTGTGCCATCCTCTCCACTACCTCATCCACTTTCTCCTCCACTACAATTTTGAGCCTTGGTGCGTTAGCCTGGTGAAACAGTGGCCAACTATTGCGAATTCTACAAGTACAAGCTCTGGCTACAGGTCCTTTGGCACTGCTGCCCTGTGCCACCTTCTCCTTTTTTTGGAGCTCGAGGTCTGGCTGGAACCCTTTTGCTTTTCCATGGCAGACATTTTTCACTTGACTGTGGCCCTGCAGCTGGTCTTTGTCAATCTCCCTGTCCCTCTACCTGTCTCTCTCCCTGCCTGATTAATTACTAGCCCTGCAATATCCCTGATATGTGCAATATGGATTCCCAGAACAATTACACTACAATTTTAACAAAACAGTTCTCTGTCTCTCAGAACTTCACAGACAGTGCTTCTGCTCGTCTCAGCAGTCGCAGCACAACTGATGCGTCACTGGCTTACCGAGCCTGAGCCAATCAGAGAAAGCCCTTTCCACTAGGTCAGATGACCGCTTTCTTCCCGGGCTTTATGCCGCACGAATAACAAACAGTAAAAGTTTGCTAATTAACTGATTTCGTATGCATCAGCGTATAAAGTAACTTATACGTAACATTAGCGTACAATTTATCGGACAAGGACATAGCGAATGCGTAGAAAGCTTTAAGAACATTTTCGAATCTAACTAAGTGAATCTCAAAAAATCCAGATTCGCTTCGCAGCGGAAAATTTCCAAGATTCATATCGAATCTATGAAGCGGTGAATAGATTTGCTCATCTCTACTGGAGAGTGTTGTTCACTTGGTTGGCTGTTGTGAAGGGGTTTCTCTTCACCATGGTAATTATTCTGCAATCATTTACCACTGTTGTCTTCTGTCGGAGTCCAGGTCTTTTTGCATTGTTGAGGTCACCAGTGCTTTCTTTCTCAGGATGTACCAAACTGTAGATTTTGCCACTCCTAATAGTGTAGCAATTTCTCGGATGGGCCTTTTCTGTATTCGCAGAAGAAGGATGGCTTGTTTCACCTGCATGGAGAGCTCCTTTGACCGCATGCTTACTTCTCAGCAAAATCTTCAAAATGCAAGTGCCACACTTCAAATCAACTCCAGGCCTTTTATGTGCTTAATTGAGAATGAAATAATGAAGGAATTGCCTAAACCTGCCCATGAAACAGCCTTTCAGTTAATTGTCCAATTACTTTTGGTCCCTTTAAAAACAGGGTGCCACATGTAAAGGGCTGAAACTCCTAAACCCTTCATCCAATTTTAATATGGATACCCTCAAATGAAAGCTAAAAGTCTGGACTTTATGTCTATGTCCATTATATAACTATAACTCGAATATGTTTTAGTAAACAGGTAAAAAAACAAGATTCTATGATAATCTAAGTTACATTTATTAGAACTCTAGTTAGGGTCTTGAAGCCATAAAATGGATATCAACATGCCCAAACAGTGGATCTATCCTTATGGCATATTCACAAATCGAACCGCTTATATGAGAAACTTCCTTTCAGTACCACATGTAAAAATACAATTGCAGTGGTGATGTGACTGTGACTAAAACATAATGTGTAGGGCCTGGATTAGTTTCTAAAAGCTGCTGCTGCATGCTTCAATTAATTATTACAGAATACAATTCAATATAATTAGAGGTTTTTCAGACTGAACAAATAAAAAAGAAAATCAAATGAAAAAACATGGCCCTGCAGGGGCAGACTGGGAACTTAACCCTTTCAGTACTGAGCCACTTTTCACCTTAAATCCCAGGCCGATTTTTGCAAATCTGACATGTGTCACTTTATGTGGTAATAACTTTGTAACGCTTTTACTTATCCAGGCCATTCTAAGATTGTTTTCTCGTCACATATTGTGCTTCACGATAGTAGTAAATTTGTGGCAAAATATTTCATTTTTATTTATAGAAAAATACCAAATTTAGCAAAAATTTGGAAAAATTAGCAAATTTCAAAATTTCAATTTCTCTACTTTCAAAATACATAGTACTACCTCCAAAAATAGTTATTATTTTACATTCCCCATATGTATACTTTATGTTGGCATCATTTTATAAATGTCATTTTACTTTTTTGGGACGTTAGAGGGCTTAGAAGTTTAGAAGCCATTTTCCAAATTTTCAACAAAATTTCCAAAACCATTTTTTTAAGCACCAATTCAGATATAAAGTGATTTTGAGTGGCTTACATAATGGAAACCACCCATAAATGACCCCATTTTAGAAACTACACCCCTCAAATTATAAAAAACTGCTGTTACAAACTTTGTTAACCCTTGAGGTGTTCCACAAGAATTAATGGAAAATGGAGGTTAAATTTCAAAATTTCACTTTTTTTGGTAGATTATTCATGTTAATAATTTTTTTCTTGCAAAACAGCAAGGGTTAACAGCAAACTAAACCTCAATATACATTACTCTGATTCTGCAGTTTACAGAAATACCCCATATGTGGTGGTAAATGTCTCTATGAGTTTGTGGCAGTGGTCAGAAGGAAAGGAGCGCCATACGGATTTTGGAGGCAGATTTTGCTAGAATGGTTTTTAGGCTCCATTTTGTAATTGAGAGACCCTGACGTACCCCTACAGTGGAAACCCTCAAAAAGTGACCCCATTTTGGAAACTACACCCTTCACAGAATATATTAAGGGGGGTACTGGCCACTTTGACCCCTAAGCGTTTTACAGAATTTGGAAACACTTGGCTGTGAAAATGAAAAGTTTCATTTCTTCCAATAAAATGTTGCTTTAGCCCCAAATTTTTCAGGGTTTTAAGGGGTTTTTAAGGGGTAACAGGAGAAAAGCACCCCAAGAACAGAAGGAGCGCCATATGGATTTTACAACACAGATTTTGATGGATTGGTTTGCGGGAGCCATTGATTTTTATTTTTTTGAGTTATTGTCTTATGTGGGGGCTCTCTTTTTTGCGGGACGAGATGAAGGTTTGATTGGTACCATTTTGGGGTAAATACGCCTTTTTGATCGTGTGGTATTACACTTTTTGTGAGGCAAGATGAAAAAAAATGGCTGTTATGGCATAGTTTTAAAAAAAAATTTTTTATAGCATTCGCCTGGGGGGCCATCTCATGTAATATTTTTATAGAGCAGGTTGTTACGGACACGGTGATACCCAATATGTCTAACTTTTTTATTTTCGGAAAGTTTTACACATTAGATTTATTTTTGAACAGAATAAAATCTTTTTTTTTGTGTTGCCATTTTCAGAGAGCTATATTTTTTTATTTTTTGGGCGATTGTCTCAGGTAGGGTATCATATTTGTGGGACAAGATGATGGTTTGATTGGTACCATTTTGGGATAAATACGCCTTTTTGATCGCCTGCTAAAATGTCTATTTTAGCACTTTTTTTTTTTTTTTACTGCGTTCACCTGGCGGGGTGGATGACATGATATTTTTATAGAGCTGGTTGGTATGGATGCAGCGATACCTAATATGTTTATCTTTCTTTTTTTACCTTTTTTTTTACAATTTTTTTTAGCTTTTTTTGGAAAATGGCGTTTTTTTTTTTACTTGAAACTTTCATTAATTTTTTTTTTTAGGAAACTTTATTTTTGAACTTTTTTTTTTACTTTATTTAACTTTTGGGGGTCTGATCCCCTTTACAATGCAGTACAATATTGTATGTATTGTAATGCATTGGCTGTAAGTGTATTACTCAATGTAATACACTTACAGCCTGCTTCCTGTGTGATCCAGGGGGCTGGATCGCACAGGCACGCAGGGATAGCAGCCACGATGCCTAAGGAAGGCATCGGGCTGCTATCCGAGCCACTGGGTCCCCATCACAGCAGCGCGGGGACCCGATGGCCCCCCGCTCGCCATCCTGAACTCCCGCACACCACATGTGCCATGGTCAGCGCTGACCGCGGCACATGAAGGGTTAATGCGCCGGCATCGGTGTTTTCACCGATGCTGGCGCATTCAGCAGGGGTCCGGGAGCCCGGACCCCCGCCACTGATCGGGTGGGCGCAGCTGTACATGTACAGCGCTGGGACTTGTGTCCCGGCTTTTTGCGCCATACATGTACGGCGCTGGTACTCTAAGGGTTAAAGTAGCCCTGGAAAAAATACTAAAGGTGGCCCCGTTTTGTAGTCGTGTCCAAATTGATGAAAGGCAGTGCCAATACAAGTAGGTAGGGTCAGCAATACCATATTGTGGCACATACCACCCCAACAGAGCCAAATACCACAGTTCATCACAAAATACTGTGGCCAGCAGCACAAAATATATCTCAAAAAAACTTCTACTGGCTGGCTGTGAGGAGGACTCAGGTGGCCCCCTGGACATCGACCCACCGGGAAATTTCTCTGTAAGGTCTGTGGCCAATCCGCCCCTGTGGCCCTGCATCCCTTTGACAAAAAAACAACAACAACAACAACGACGACAAAGAGTATTGTACTTAGAATATGGATTATATGGATTTATATGCCACAAGATCAAGGGTGGATCCAGGATTTAATTTTAAGGAAATACGGGTATGTGGTACACAACACAAGCAGTTTTTTCCTACTTTAGTCATTCACCTTAAATAAGCAAGTTATACCTTCAAAACAAGATAGAAAAATTAAGGTGGAATGCAGAAAACATCGGGCAATGTTGGTAGAACAAGTTATTAAGGGGGTAGGCCTCTACCATAACTCACAAATGTGCTGTATACAGCAAAATAAGTCATTTGCTGATATATATTTCGTACAACTTCAGCCCTAATGTCCCCCACTGAGTAGTGCTCCCTTGCTTATTTTAAAGTGCTACCCTGCCTTCACTGTGCTCCAGTCTCAACTTGGCTGCTGATGGAGGGGCCTATGACCAGACCAGGCCATCAAAAGCCTCCACTGAATGTGCATGGTACAGGAGACTAGTGCTTGTGCTGTGCTGTCCACAGTGGGACTGAGGCACAGTGCAGACAGGGGAGCAGACTGAAAAAAAGATGCAGTACTGCTCAATGGGGGACAATGGGATGATTCAACAGCAAGCACATTATATATCAGTAAGTGACTTACAGTGTTGTTTACAGGTCATGTGACAGTTACTGGCCAACCTCTTAAATGGGTTGTCTAAGTTATTTTTTTGTTCTTTGTATGTTTCTAACAGTAGCCCTGTTCTCTTAGTTAGCTAAGCATCACATGACCTGTGATGTCAGCTTCTTTCCCTGCTCTGATGACATACCGTGCACAAGCCTGAGGGAGCAGGTCTGTGTTTGTGAACAGAACATCACTGTGAAGGCTGTGCTGATTGGAGTAATAAGCTACGGCCCCCTGTACTGCCCGATCTGCCGGCTGAGCTTTCTGCCCTGTGTCTCCTGCCCACTGGATCCTTCAGCAAAGTTTAACCCCTTCTACCATAAGCAGGACAGACTCAGGGTTGGAGGCTCTGCCTCAGGTACTGAGCTGCTGCAGGGTTTTATCTTCTCCAGGCTATGAAGAGACAAATGATGTGCACAGGATCTTCCCTCCCCACACCCTGCAAACAAAGAGCTGACAAAGAATGGAGGAGTTCTCTCCTCTGTACCCTTTCTT
This sequence comes from Rhinella marina, assembly GCA_900303285.1. Taxonomy (NCBI): domain Eukaryota; kingdom Metazoa; phylum Chordata; class Amphibia; order Anura; family Bufonidae; genus Rhinella; species Rhinella marina. Next base: position 867,046 of record ONZH01021381.1, read on the forward strand.
CTGCTGTCTGTGAGGAAGTGTCTGCAGAGCATTGCACAAGAACAGGTATGAAGATTCTGTGTATATCAGCAGTGTCATTGTACTGTTCAGTTGGGATTTGTAGTCCCACACATACAACATGAGTATCCCAGTAGTCAGACTGCAGACAGGACAGCAATTTTATTCACTTTGCAGAGCAGGGGAAGGGTAAAGGCATTTTGTGTTGACACCCACAAATATTCATGAGGAAAACCTCAGAGATTGTTGTTACACCCCCACAGCTCTTGCAACTGCAAGTAAACAAAGGGGCCAGAACAGAGCTAAGGAAATTAGGAAAGATCAACTTGATTAGCTCATGTATTTATTGCTGACCATCAGATTTACAGATTTTTACCTATATATCTTGAACAACACCTTTAAGGGAAAAAAAACTGTACACAGCGAATGCTACAGCTTGAATTAAATGTCTAGCAACATCTCTTGTCCTCGTAGCGGTCATATGCCAGAAATATAATAGTGTCCTTTTGTAGGAAGTGTGCATTATTCAAATGATCTCATTCTTTTAAACATAGAATTTATTAGAAAAGCAGAGCAAACATGGTCTGTCTCTTTATAACAACCATGACATCAGCTTGAGTTTGAACAGCTGGAATGAAAGATATAAAAGTCACTCTTAAAGGGAGTCTGTCAGCAGTTTTAACCCAGCAACGCTGCTGACAGCAATACGTAGGAGTATCAGAATAACTTTGAAATAGATGCTTTAATCTGGCATGAGCTGCTCATGTATGTGCCCGAAGGTAGACCAAAATGATGAAGTGCTCTCAACTCCCCTCCCATTGGATGCTACACTTGTAGGGGGATTTTATCATTGATGCCAGCAGAATTCTGAATGTAGCTCTGGAGTATTATACACATTAGATTATTGTTGGATACTGGCAAGATTGTCAGATTTGGAAAACATTTATATCATTTGTTTGGCAAGCATAAAGAACATCTGTCACTTTTTTTGTTAGTTATAACCAATGGTAATCTCATCAGAGAGTCAATTAAATGACATAAATTTTACATTACATTATTCATGAACAGAAAATAAGATTAAGGCCTCCTTCACCCAGTGGTATTCTGGTCAATATTTCAAAGCCAAAACTAGGAGTGGAAGCCTGAAGACAAAAACTACATTAACCATTTCATAACCAAGGTTCATTGATGCCATCATGTCCATGACACAATTTACAGTTCCGGTATGCACTGTTTTTACTTTTTTCTAAGAGACATAGGGTTTTTATTTTCTTGACTGACTTCATAAATTATTTTTTTAAATTATTATGAACAAATAGCCAAATGGTAGTTTTTCATGTTATTTTGTTAATTTGCCCACTATACTCCCTTGATTAGTAGTACAATTGCAAATATCTTTACCAAAATATATTATCTTACTCAGGCTTGGACTGGCCCACAGGGGTACTGGTGAATCCCCCAGTGGGCCCCTAGTCTCCCACCCCCTGCATAATTGGCACATAACACAGTAGACTTACTGCACTACATACATATATTCAATGTACAGCCTCTCAACCAGCCTATGTTCATATAAAAAACAATACATTATTAAAGAAACTCCCCAGTTTATTATTATAGACACAATCAGATACGTAGCTGAGATGACTTCTAGGTATAGAGGAAAGCTAGCCAGTATCCTCTTTTCACCAGGACCTACCTTCTCAAAGGTAGGTCCTGGGGACCCCTGTATTAAATCATCTGGTAGCATCTTGCTGCTGCGTGAGCAGGTCATATTTAAATGTTGCGCTAGGCACCCCAGTCCAACACTGACCTTACTGCTGTGGACATAGAGAATATCTGAGGCTGGGTTCACATCACGTTTTTCAAAATAAGGAAGCCGGGAAAATTGCGAGAAGCAGTGCAGTCTCATGCTGCAAACATCTACGTACGTGATAACTGCATGGGGCATGTGTAGTTAGGACTTTGTAAAAAGGTTTGATATGTCATAGTGACATATGAAAAGTTTTGATTGGCGGGGGCCCAAGTGCTGCAATCCCCACTGAAAGCTAAAACAAGTAGTTAGAAGCAGTTGAGCACCATCTCTCCTCACTGATGAAGACAGAACTAAGGATGGCCTCAGACTTTTTACTAAGGCTGTTGACATTTTTGAGCATTTCTGATCAGCTATTTTGCCATAAATAGATGAATCTAGGATGATTACACCATTATGTAAAGTAACTCTCACATAGAGCAGACTCTCATACTATGGTGGACCCCAAAGGTCCAGGAGAAAAATCCCATTTCGAGCTGCCTTTGGAAACAACCACTTGCCAATGGGGGCTATTTCTTTGATTCAAAACCTATTCAATTTTATCGATGATATAAGGGTTGGGTCTCAACCATAGATTCCTCTGGTGGTCTCTATTGAGGGCATCCATGTTTTGCAGATCCACAGTTTGCAAAATGGACACGGTTGTGTGCATGAGGCCTAACAAACACACAAACTCCATGTATGGAAATACACATTTTCTCTATACATATCATAGCAGTAGTCCCATCTACAGCAGCAGAGATGCCAAAATTTCAGAGAACAACCTCTGACCATATTTTTGGTCTGATCCGATTTTTTGTGGATTGCACAAAGACCGATTCATTTCTGTGGGGTCACAAGAAATGCGGCCAGACCATGGATGTCATCCATGTGCTGTTCAACATCTGTGCAGCAATTCTGCAAATGATAGAACATGAGGCACACAGTCGGTATCCGTATTTTGTGGATCGCGGTTTGAGAACTGTAAAACACATGTGAATGTGTGCATGTAGCCTTATGACTAATGGCATCTTTCTTTTTTGCCACCTTTAAGAAATGGTTAATCAATCAACATAATTCTCCTTGATCAATTCCATGTGCTAGCAAATAACTGAAGCCAGTAAAAGAATGAGGCTAAGGGTGCTGGCATACAGTGCAGTTCTGACATGCATTCAGGATGCAAATTTCAATTTAGCCAGTTTAGCAGCTTCATTAAACTGTGGTGTTACAGCTACAATAAAGAACTGCATCCTGAATGCACGTCAGAACTGCATTGTGTGCCAGCACCCTAAGGCTCTTTGCTCTCATTTCTAACCCTCACCAGTTTGCCTTTCTCTTACTGTTAGATATTTTCCATACAGTATTATTATTTAGACAATTTTTCAGTTACATGACCCTTTAATTTAAATGCAAAAAAGTAAAATATCCGATGTTGATATCATTTGTACATCACTTACCAAGTTACCTCTGTGTTAAAGCTTATGTTGTACTTTTACTCTATAAAAATGTAAAGAAGTCTATGACGTTAAGAAAAAAGACCACAGACATTTGTCTACATGATATGTATGGTACCGCATCTGACTCCATTTAAAGGAATAGGGCTGAGTTTCAATACCACACAGCCAGTGGTGCACCTATCCATACTGCTGCCTGAGGTGATCAGTTAAATGGTGCCCCCCGCCACTAACAAAAAATAAATGGACAGAGGCTGCAGCATGGGCGAGTTGTACAATTTCAAGATGAATTCAGACAAGTCAGGGGATTGATCTGTAATAAAGAAAAAATTATCACTTACCTAACAGATCCCTTGCCACTGCTCTGGTTCTCCTGGACGGGCTGTGTTTTCATGGCTGCAGCAGTGAGATCAATGTGGTCACTGCTGCAGCCAGGAGAAGGCACAGGATCATTCAGGTAAATAATCAACTAGTCTTTATTACAAGTTGATCCCCTGAGTTGTCCAGTTTCCTCTTCCAACTAACATGGCATGTTATCAACCTAGTTTCAATACAGCATGCTCGTGTGGCTCATAGTGACTAATGTAATTAAAAAAAATGAGTGCCACCTCTAGGGGTATGTTCACATTATCATTGTCTTTACCTTTGTTCTTATGCATCAGAGGATCAGAACAACGGAACAGGGCTTTTTTTGTCCTTCATTTGATTCAGTTATGCATTTTTTAGTTTGAAAAAACAATACAGACTACCGCACTATTTTATCCATCCAAAAGATCTGATACCTGAAGCGAAGTGACTAGAGATGAGCGAACGTGCTCGTAACGAGCACTGTACCGCTTGGCTCCCCTGCGCTCGCATGGGCGCAGGCAGCCGCTTGCGTCCTCGACGGAAGCGGCTGCCTGCGCCCATGCGAGCGCAGGGGAGCCGAGCGGTACAGTGCTCGTTACGAGCACGTTCGCTCATCTCTAGAAGTGACTCATCCACTTTTTTCAACAATGAAGAGCTGGATACAACTGGAAAGTTACAAAGTTACACAGTTAGAATGATCGATTAAAAAAAGACATAAGTCCATCAGGTCTTTCATTTGTATCTATTGCAACGCTTTTTTTTTTTTGCTTTTTCTGATCCTTTAATGAATCAGAACAACTGAAAAAGAATGGTAGTGTTTTCACAGCCTAAACTGTAAAATATGATGCTCTACGTTATACAGTAAATCTATACCTATGTATTGGGGTCTGTGTGCTTGTGACAGGCTCACAAATTTCGGGGTTTAAAAGTCCAAAGAACTTTTATTTTCCATCGAACACAAGACAGTGGCATTTAAGTTCATTAGTCACTTTTATGTATCCACATGTGCATCACATGCACTAAATAAATCATCTTACCTGGTAACATTAGGTTACCTCAACTATGTACTTAAAAACCAAACACAGGTGCATCAGGCTTTGCCTAGTCAACACTTCCGGGCACTGACTCTGAATTAGCCTCTCAGCCCTGTCTGTATTCGCACAGCATTGAGTCTATAAGCTATGCCTGGGTTCATTTTAGGCTAGGGGAAAGTGCTGTACTGGAAGGGAGGGAGTGGCTGGTCCCTCTACCAACAACCTCTATAAGCATTCCATAAAAACCCATGATACACTTTAAACAAAAATGCCTCAGCAAACTACCCTTTGTTGAAACAACACAGCTTTCCTGGATTATTTTACCTCACTCATCTGAGCATCGTGAGATATATATTGAGAATTTGAAAAACCTCAAGTTTTCCCCCCTCAACCTGCACTCAATACCCCATAATGACAAAGTGAAAACAGAAATTTACAAATATTTGCAAATGTATTAAAAAGGAATAACTACAATTTCACCTGGACATAAGTAAATTTAGCTCTGGGGGCCTCCAATTTCGATTAATCATCTTTGAGATGTTTCTACACCGTGAATGGAGACAGGACATGATTTGGAAAGACACACCTCTATCTATATAAGGTCTTACAGCTGACAATGCATATCAGAGCAAAAACCAAGCCAATGAGGAGGAATGAACTGCCTATAGAGATCAGAGACAGGATTGTATGTAGAGATCTGTAGAAGGGTACAAAAATTGTTCTGTTAAAGTGAAAGGTCCAAAGAGCACAGTGCCCTCCATAATTCTTAAATGGAAGATGTTTTGAACAACCAGGACTTCTTAGAGCTGGCCACTGCACCAGACTACCATAAGTAATCAGGGGAAAATCACCTTGGTAAGAAAGGTGAACAAGAACCCAATAGTCACCCTGGATTAGCTCCAAAGATACAGATGTAAGAAACTTCCAGAAGGTCAATCATCATTACAGCATTCAATCAATCTGGGCTTTATGTTGCCAGATAGAAGCCTCTCCTCAGTAAAAGACACACGAGAGTTTGCGAAAAAAGCATGTAAAGGTCTCTCAAGTGAGAAACAAGATGTTGTGGAGGTGTTTTTCAGCAGTGGGGACAGGGTACCTGGTCAGAGTGAGAAAGCAAAGTACAGAGATATTCTTAATGAAACCTGATCCAGGTTGCTCTGGACCTCAGACTGGACTGGAGGTCTACTTTCTAACAAGATATTGACACAACCAAGACAACCCAGGCGTAGCTTAGGGACAACTCAGTTTCCCAGCCATAGCCTTTCAGTTTCCCAGTTATAGCCCTGACTTGGAATGGAATGACCCAATGGAATGTCTCTGAAAATGGTTGTCTATCGATTGTCCCCATCCATCCTGACAGAACTTGAGATGATCTACAGAGAAGAATGGCATAAATACCCCAAATCCAGATGTGTAATCTATGTGGCATCAAATCCAGAAAGACTGGAGGCTGTAATTACTGCCAAAGGTGCTTCAACTAAGTACTGAGTAAAGGGTCTGAAAACTAATGTCAAAACAAGATTTAATATTTTTTTCGATACATTAGCAAAGATTTCTAACATTCTGTTTTCACTTTGTCATTATTGGGTATTGAGTGCAGAATCATGGGGAAAATGTGAACTGTTTTTTATTTTAGCACAGAGCTGCAACATAACAAAATGTTAAAAAAAGTGAAAGGATCGGAAGACTTTCCAAATGCACGGTATATGAAGGCATTACACATACAGTTCTGTGAAAAAGGATTTGCCCTTTTTTGTTTTTGCAGATTTGTCACACTTAAATTTTTCAGATTATCAAACAAATTTGAATATCAAAGAGAATGCGAACAAATAAAAAGCAGTTTTTAAATTATTATAATGATTATTTAATTTATTAAGGGAAAAAAGCTATGCCAAACAACCTGCTCCCCCCTTCCCCCATGAATTATCTTAACCACAGTTTTAGGAAAGCCACAGGCCTGAATGCTGCCAGCCCTGTAGAATCAAGAAATCACTTAAATAGAACCTGTGACAAAATGCAGTAGGCTAAAAGATCTCAAAAAGCAACACATCATGCCCCGATCTGAATAATTTCAGACTGGAAAAGGTTACAACGCCATTTGTAAAGCACTGCAGGCATCACTTGCCTCAGTTAAGGTCAGTGTTCATGATTCAACAATAAGAAAAAAAACTGGGCAAAAATGGGATCCGTGGGAGAATTCCAAGGCAAAAACCTCTCACATTTGCCACAAGGCAAAAGAACCCTCTCACGTTTGCCAAAAAACAACTTGGTAAACCTCAAGCCTTTTGGGAAAATATTTTGTGGACTGATGAGACAAAAGTAGTACTTTTTGAAGGTGTGCGTCACGTTACATCTGGTGTAAAACTAATACAGCATTTCAGAAACAGAACATCATGCAGACAGTCAAATATGGTGGTGATAGTGTAATAGTCTGGGGCTTCTTTGCTGTTTCAGGACCAGGACGACTTGCCGTAATTGATGAAACCATGACTTCTTCTCTCTACCAGAAAATCCAGGAGAAGACTGTCAGGCCATCAGTTTGTGACCTTAAATTACAGCATACTTGGTTTCTGCAGCAGGACAATGATCTGAAGCACATCAGCAAGTACACCTCTGAATGGCTGAAAAAAACAAAATTAAGGTTTTGGAATGACCTAGTTAAAGTCCAGACGTAAATCAGATTGAGATGCTGTGGCATGATCTTAATTGCTTGATTGCAGTTGTTGCCACCAAGGGTGGCACAACCAGTTATTAGGTTTATGGGGGCAATTATTTTTTCGCATAAGGCCAGGTCGGTTTGGATAGATTTTTCCCCTTAATAAATGAAACCGTCATTTAAAAAAAAACTGCATTTTTGTATTTACCCAGGTTATCTTTGTATGATATTCACTTTTTTTTTAATAATCTGAAACATTTAATGGTGAAAAATGTGCAAAAACAAAAGAAATCTGTAAGGGGGGCAAATATTTTTCACAGCACTGTACATATAAAGTATATATACAGGTGTTACACATACAGTACATATACAGTAAATACAGCCATTACACACACATATACAGCATATGTTAAAGGGGTTATCCCATGAATAATGTAAATCAATCTCTTTCTAACAAAGCCAGAACCAGCCCTGTACCTCACATGAATCCAGAGATCTCCACATTCATTGCTCTGCTAGATTTATATCAAGCTGACAGCTCAAGTGGAGTGTCTTTTCTGCTGCAGCTCAGGGGGCCTGTTTATGCTCCCCCAATCACAGCTCAGGAGGCAGTTGAAATATAAAACTGAGCATGTGCGACCTTCTCAGAGAGCAGGTCAAAGATATAAGAAATTAAATGGCACTATATAGATATATTTTATTGAATAACTCAGTGGCTGTACAAAATTTTTAATTACATGCAATTACAGAAGTATTCAGATCCAGGTGCTGGTTTGAAAACTGTAGAATATTTTTCGTGGGACAACCCCTTTAAGGCATTGGATATATATTTTACAGGCATTACATAGATATTATATAAACAGGCCATCACACATACATTGGTATTACATATACATACATTACACACACATACATGTTATATATACAGGCATTGCATGCACTCACCTTTTGTATAGGTTACATGAGCAAGGCACACACAGAGGCTAAGTACAGGGCAGTGTAAAGGCCACTTCCCTTCTCCCTTATGTCCCGAATGCATTCTTGAATGAGGTGAGCATGGAAAGTTATTAAAGAAGGAGCGAGAAGAACAGCTTGCAACTGTTGCTGCTCCCCCCTCCCCCAAATACACATCTCCCTAAAATACAGTATAGATCCAATCCTGAGGTGCTAGAAACAGAAGAGTAGCAGACAGCAGGTTGAGGGAAGTCATGTGAAGTCCATTATGTGCTATACCTCTTCCAAAAACCTGTGCTCCACATAACTCCAGCTCGACCATCCCAATTTTGCCAACACATGACAGACTGCAGAGCTGGCCTAGGGCCTGCTGCTCCTCTGTAGCTGTGTACATCATGTCCTGCACATGTAGCTTTTACATGCATTTGCATTTTTGTTGCTTACCCTATTGATTTAAAGCTATAAGCCTAATATCTGAAGGATAGAGCATTAAGCACATTTTAAAATAAAAAGGCCCTCAAAATCACAGATTGCACTACTGCTCAGAATGACTGGATATGGTAAATGAGCCAGTTTTAGTACACATGGCTTTGAAAGGATATTTGATTTCATATAGAAATGAATGTCATTCTGCCTAATTAACTTTCCTTACCATTTGTGGTAAGAGGTCAGCTGCCTGGACACTTTAGGTTGGATATTCATTACACTAGTTGTATTTCTGTTAATAAAGAATAAGAACTGAATATATATAATTTTGCATGAGAATGTTGATAAGCCAGAAGCTAGCCAAAGCTAGAAGAGATAGCTCAACACATTCTGTAATAATTATTACACGCTAATGCTTTGACATTATCATTTCCAGGCACAGGTCAGAATTGCAAAACTTGGCAGCTTGACTTTCCAATGTCCTGACATGCAAGGAAAGTGTGGCGCATTACTTACTTATATCCATGTGGTTATTTGGCATAGATCATTGGAATACTAAAGTGAAAATGCAAAGAGCAAATTGTAAACATTCCTTCATAAGCAGATAACTCTAGGATTTGCAATTGTTTAAGATATAGAGGAACAAGCTAATTGCTACCATACAGACATTTCCATCTATGAAGCAGTTCTCCATACATCTCTGTTCTGCAGATCTTAAGACATCTATTCTATATAAGACCCCATATTTAATGTTCTTTTGAACACATTTGAAATTAAGCTGTAGATTTTACAGTGCCAGCATAAACATATGAACTTCATATTGTACAGCAAAAATAAAATACAGATTTTCTAAGTATGTGAACACATTCTTCTCTACAGAGCCCAAACATCAAAATCAAGACCATTCGGAGAGACTGAACAAGGATACAATTACATTACATTTGAAAAGAAAAAAAAATCTGATATGTGTAAAAGGCATACAAAATTATATTCCAGCGGTCCAAGAAATAAAGAGTTTTTTTTATTTATCTATTAAAAAATGGAATAGGTCATGGATACATATTTATCAAGAACAAATACACCAGAAGCGTCAACTACTTCTGCTTTCCGTTGGGTGTCACACTTTACCATTCTTGGTGTATAAGTTTTTCAAAGTTTATTCTTATACTGCTGCAACAATTCTCCAAACATCACTGTACCATTGTACTACTGCCCCTTAAAGGGGTTTTCCCAGGGGCGTAAGAATAGGGGGTGCAGAGGTAGCAGTCGCTACCGGGCCCAGGAGCCTGAGGGGGCCCAGAGTGCTGCATAAGAAGATACCAGTATTATAGAATGTGCATGCTGGTCAAGTTATAACTCTGACCGGAAGGGTTTAGGTCAAGAATGTGGCATGGGGTTGGTTGCCATTTCAACTTTTGCCTTGGGCAGCTCGAAGGCCATGTGTTTCCCTGCCCCTCACCACAAAGCCCTGAGGGAAGGGGGGGGCCCAAGCTGAATTTTTGCACTAGGGCCCATGAGCCTTTAGCTACGCCCCTGGGTTTTCCCATCTCACACAGATCGCTAGTATATGCCCCAATTGTCTGATGTTCTGAAAGGTTGTGGAGGGCGCACCGCACATGTACATTTTCATTTTTTTACCTTTATTTTTTACTTTTTTTTAATCAAGTTCCACTGGGATCTTGAAGATTCAGTGAGGCTGATGGCTGTACTTTACTTTGCAATGCTCTTGCATTGGAAAGTAATACTATCAGTTTTACACTGATTCATGGCAACACTGGGCGCCTTTGCAAGGGATCTGGATGCCATTGCAACTATCGAACCACTGCGATCACAGTGTGGCAGTTCGATGGTTGAGAGAGGGAGCCCCCCTCCGTCTATTAACCCCATGGATGGTGCTGACCGAGGGGGTTAAATGGCAAGAAATATGCCAGCACTGATCTCACCCATTACAGCAGAGTGTCAGCATACAGCTGACACTTGCTGCTGATGGCGGCGGCACGGGAATGTGTGTTAGTACAAAAAACTACCCCTTTTAGTGCCCCCAGTAGAACAAATAGTGTGTGCTAGTACAAAAATGCTCCGTTTTACAGCCTCAATGTGCTTTCTCTATTTACAAAATAATGACTCCCACCGCATTGTGGTCCAACAGCATGCTGCCAAATAAAAATAATAAACTCAAAGACTTACCTCCATTCTGCTGTCAGCGATGCAGTGCAAGACATAGACCTCTTCTCGTCTGCCCTGAGCTCTATGCAGCCCATGTCAGACAGCGAGATAATGATGGCACCAACCTCTGATAGTCCTAGTTTCTGTAGCCTAAACCCTATTAGAGGAAATGGTGGGCCAGGGGGACATCGCTCCCTGTCACAGCATTCAACTGTATTGCTGTCCTGAATACAGCGATGAAGTTGAATATGCAGAGATGAGTGTTTCCACAATGGAAGTGGTTATTGTCCATGGCCCTTCTTGCTACTCCCCCTCTTGCTCTCACACTTGGTGCTGCCTGAGGCACTTCATGATCTGACTCCTCCTTCTGCTGTTCTGATTACAGTTAGGGTCCATTCAGATGTCCGTAGTTCTGCATCCGCATACATTCCACAATTTTGTGGTATGGGTGTGGACCCATTCATTTCAATTAGGCCGAAAAGATGCAGACAGCACACCGTTCCGCGGCCCACAAAAAGATAGAGCATGTACTATTCTTGCCCGCAATAACGGACAAGAATAGGCATTTCTATCACAGAGCCAGGCATATGGGGTCTGCAAAATGCGGAACGCACATGGTCGGTATCCGTGTTTTGCGGATCCGCAATTTGCGAACTGCAAAACACTTACAGACGTCTGAATGGACCCTTATATCCTGTTCCTCCACCTCAACATTTGTCTTACTGCCACAGAAATTAACAAAACTGAGTAATAATAGCTTGTAAAATATATTTATTCTAAAAAACACCTAAAGGGGTTTTCCGAGACTTTAATACTGATGGATAAGTCATCCTTATCCGATTGGTGGGGGATCGACATCTGGGACCTCCGATCAGCTGTTTGAGTAGGCAGTGACACTTGCAGCGCCATGGCCTTCACTCAGCTTTTCCTAGGCCAGTAACAACGCGTTCTTCAGTCACATGGTCCAGGCGCAGCTCAGCCCCATAGAAGTGAATGGGGCTGAGAACGATACCAAGTACAGCCACTACGTACAGCACTTTGTTTGGTAAGCATGGGGAAGGCCATGGCCTTCTCAAAAAGCTGATCAGCGAGTTTGGCGGATGTCGGACCCCCACCAATCACATACTGATGACCTACAGTATCCTGAAGATAGGTCATCAGTATTAAAGTCCTGGAAATCCAGGCTGGGAGTAAACTGGTCAATTTGTTATAATGTCCTATGTAATAAGAAAGTATGCTATTTACCCTCAAATCCCAAACTGAACATGTGTATTATGATTCTTGATGAAAATAACTCCAAAGATAACATCTTTCTCAATAGTCCTGGGAGTGAGTCCCAAAGAGTAGGCACTGCACAGCAGAAAGTTCTGGTCCAAATGTCACATGTTGGATGCTGAGTATGGGCAATTTGTCCATGCTGATCTGGCCAGACAGAAATGAGTGTGGGTCACCAGTAGTTCTTTCTAGTAGCTGGGGTTTATGTCTTTCTAATAGTTGTTTATGTCTTTAAAGGTCATCAACCACATATTTAAAGTCATTCTCGGTTTTACAGGCAGCCAGTGGAATGAAAGTAGGATTAGTATTATGGGAGCATTTCAAGGTTGTTCAGTTATTAACCGAGCAGCAGAATTTAGGACTGAAGGTTAGGCCTGTAAAAGTGATCTTCAGATAGAATGAGGTGTTTAATTATTGCTGTGTTTCTTGAGTGAAAGTATGAAGATTTAATAGTGGCAAATATGTAGTTCTTGGATTATGTATATGGTTTGAAAATTGAAGAATTGTGTTTCCCGGGAATAGATTGGATGTGCAAGTTGCCATTTTACCGTTAGGTGCTGACCTTCAACCAAGTTTAATTTCATCTGGCTGCAGTTCAGCCAAGCAGGAATTTACAACTGGAGATTGGTCAGTAACTCCAGGCTTAAAGGACAGGTAAAGCTGGGTATCATCTGCATACTAGTGGTATGCCAGAATATGTCTCTGAATTATCTTGACAAATGGTAGCATATAAACTAAAAAAAAGCATTGAGGATAGAGCTGAGCCCTGTGATACTCCATATTTTTTATTTTACTTGTGAGCCACAGGTTTTCACAGTACTACATAGTAATACACAAGATAACTATCCTTACATAAAGTAGTTAGAAAGAGTTCTTGGAAGCTGGTGAGTTACTTTCTAAATGGAGGTGAGGAGCTTTATCAGATGGGCTCCTATCTAACAGCCTGGATGAGCAGAAGAGCTGATCCCAGCCATTTAACCCCTAATATGCGACGGCCAATAGTGACTGTGGCATCTAAGTGGTTTCAGAGGGAGGTGGCTCCCTCAGTTAGCCATTGGCAATGCCACAAATGAGACTGAGGCATACCAATGTCTGTACTCAGCAGTCAAGGGCCCAGTTAAAGGGGTTATCTGATATCTAAAATATCCTTCCCAATGCCTGTTCCCCCCTTGTATGGATTATATTTACCTGCTCCCCGGTACCTGAGTCACTCCAGATTCCTGCATGGGATGACCCAGGGGAAGATGCAGCAGTGGCTGTGCAGGGATCCAGAGCTACACAGGTGCTGGGGAGCAGGTAAGTATAATCCATACAAGGGGCCCGGGCATTGGGGAGGATATCTTAGATATCGGATAACCCCTTTAAGGCTCCCAGGTCTGCCCTCAGTTTATGTCTAATAGGCAGTACCAGAGGCATGGCCTAATAGGTTAATATATGTTCTTAGCAAAGTCCATGGCATACAAGCTTAGAATATAAAGCCCCCACACACAGGCATGCAGTCAAAGCAATTAACCCTGGCAGACCCAGAAGGGATCTACACTATCTAGGGAGGAATTCACATTAGGCAACTTCAAGGTTTCCCAATGGGTGCCTGCTTTTCCCAATCTCTTACTAACCTCTACAGATGCATCTCAATAAATTAGAATATCATTGAAAAGTTAATTACATACATAGTAACATAGTTTATAAGGCCGAAAAAGACATCTGTCCATCCAGTTCGGCCTGTTATCCTGCAAGTTGATCCAGAGGAAGGCAAAAAAACCCTGTGAGGTAGAAGCCAATATTCCTCATTTTAGGGGAAAAAAATTCCTTCCCGACTTCAATCAGGCAATCAGAATTACTCCCTGGATCAACAACCTATCTCTAGTAACTATAACCTGTAATATTATTACACTCCAGAAATATATCCAGACCCCTCTTGAACTCTTTTACTGAACTTACCATCACCACCTCCTCAGGCACAGAGTTCCATAGTCTTACTGCTCTTACCGTAAATAATCCTCTTCTATGTTTGTGAACAAACCTTCTTTCCTCCAGGCGCAGAGCATGTCCCCTCGTCACGGTCACAGTCCTGGGGATAAAAAGATCATGGGAGAGATCTCTGTACTGACCCCTGATATATTTATACATAGTTATTAGATCTCCCCTCAGTCGTCTTTTTTCTAAAGTAAATAACCCTAATTTTGATAATCTTTCTGGGTACTGTAGTCCACCCATTCCAGTTATGACTTTAGTTGCCCTCCTCTGAACCCTCTCCAGCTCTGCTATGTCTGCCTTGTTCACAGGAGCCCAGAACTGTACACAGTACTCCATGTGTGGTCTGACTAGTGATTTGTAAAGTGGCAGGACTATGTTCTCATCACGGGCATCTATGCCTCTTTTGATGCAAACCATTATCTTATTGGCCTTGGCAGCAGCTGTCTGACACTGGTTTCTACAGTTTAGTTTGCTGTTCACTAAAATTCCTAGGTCCTTTTCCATGTCAGTGTTACCCATTGTTTTACCATTTAGTATGTACTGGTGACTTGCATTATTCCTTCCTATGTGCATAACCTTACATTTGTCAGCGTTAAACCTCATCTGCCACTTCTCCGCCCAGGCCTCCAATCTATCCAGGTCCCTCTGTAGCAGTGTACTGTCCCCTTCTGTGTTAATTACTTTACACAGTTTAGTGTCATCAGCAAAAAATGATATTTTACTGTGCAAGCCTTCTACAAGATAATTAATAAATATATTGAAGAGAATTGGGTCCAATACTGACCCCCTGTGGTACCCCACTAGTGACAGTGACCCAATCTGAGAATGTGCTATTAATAACCACCCTCTGTTTTCTATCATTGAGCCAGTTACTTACCCACATACAGACATTTTCTCCCAGTCCAAGCATTCTCATTTTATATACTAACCTTTTATGTGGTACCGTGTCAAATGCTTTGGAGAAGTCCAGATATACGACATCCATTGATTTGCCACGGTCAAGTCTAGAACTTACCTCCTCATAGAAACTGATTAAATTGGTTTGACATGACCGATCCCTCATGAAGCCATGCTGATATTGAGTTATTTGCTTATTTTCATTGAGGTACTCCAAGATAGCATCTCTTAGAAAACCTTCAAACAGTTTACACATGACAGATGTTAAACTTACCAGCCTATAGTTTCCAGGTTCTGTTTTTGGACCCTTTTTGAATATTGGCACCACATTTGTTATGCGCCAATCCTCTGGAACACTCCCTGTCAGTATAGAGTCCTTAAATATCAGAAATAAGGGTCTGGCTATGACATTACTTAATTCTCATCCGGTCCTGGCGTTTTGTCTATTTTAATCTTTTTAAGACGTCGCTGTACTTCTTCCTGGGTCAGACAGGGCACTTTTAAAGGGGAATTTACTTTTATATTCTGCATTTCATCTGACATTTTATTTTCCTCATTGAATACTGTGGAGAAAAAAATATTTAATAGCTTTGCTTTCTCCTCATCGCTCTCTCCAACTCCCTCCTCATTACTCTGTAAGGGGCCGACACCTTCGGGTTCATACTTTTTACCATTTATATAATTAAAGAACATTTTCGGGTTAGTTTTACTCTCTTTGGCGATTAATCTCTCGGTCTCTAGTTTGGCTGCTTTTATTTGTCTTTTACATATTCTATTTTTTTCCTTATAGTTTTTCAATGCTTCCTCGCCACCCTCCTGTTTTAGTGATTTAAATGCTTTCTTTTTGTCATTTATTGCTTTCTTTACAGTTCTATTTATCCACATTGGTTTTTTCTTGTTCCTTAACCTTTTATTCCCATAAGGTATGTACCTCTCACAATTAGATATTAGGATGCTTTCAAAAATATCCCATTTTGTGGCTGTATTTTTATTTTTGAGGATTTTGTCCCAGTTAGTTAGGCCTATGGCCTCTCTTAGTTGGCTAAATTTTGCATTTTTGAAGTTTGGTATTTTTGTTCCTCCCTGAAGAAACACTCTTTTGAATGACAATTTGAAGGTTATTATTAGAGATGAGCGAACGTGCTCGTTACGAGCACTGTAGTGCTCGGCTCCCCTGCGAACAAATGCCCGCAGGCATTGCGGATCCGTCCTCATCTGCATGTAAGTCAATGGGGACGGATCTGTTTGTTATGACACTCATACCAAATGGATCTATCCCCACTGACTTTCAGTCGGGTGAGGAGGACGGATCCGTTTGGTATGAGTGTCATACCAAACGATCCGTCCCCATTGACTTACATGCAGCTGAGGACAGATCCGGAATGCCTGCGGGCATTGCGCAGGGGAGCCGAGCGCTACAGTGCTCGTAACGAGCACGTTCGCTCATCTCTAGTTATTATATTATGGTCACTATTTCCCAGGTGTCCCCCAACCTGCACATCTGTTGTTCTGTCAGGTCTATTGGTTAATACTAAGTCCAGTATGGCCATCCCTCTAGTCGGGTCCTGAACCAGTTGGGCAAGGTAATTGTCTTTGGTTATTTCCAAGAACCTGTTTCCTTTATGAGATATACAGGTTTCAGTTTCCCAGTCTATATCTGGGTAGTTGAAGTCCCCATAATAACAACCTCGTCTATTTTGTTTAAAAGTAGTGTCAGGACCGGCAGTCATTGCACCCGTTCTGCTGGTCCTGCCCCTGACTCTGGTGGCGAGGTGGTTGCCCGTGGTCAGGCTTCGTCCGCTATTTCGGCAGGCTCCTCCTCCAGCCGGTGGTCTCTGGCTGTGGATGCGCGTCCCAGGCAGGGGACGCGCACGATGGTCATAAGTGCCAGGGACGTGGCTGGTGCGCACTCTCGCTCGCGGCCTGTTACTGGTCGCCGGAAAACGCAAGCAATATAGTGTCTGTTTATTTTCTGTTTATTTGGTATCTCAGGAGTTAAGTTTTGGTTCCTTGCTTTCTCCTCCCAGTCAGCTGGTTGGGTGGGGTCTGCTAGGTATTTAAGGCCCTCTAATGTTTACCTAGCTGCCAGTGTTTGGAGTTCCTTGCTACTACCTGGTTGTTATTTTTGCTCTGCAGTTTAGACTCTTGTTGTTCCTTGACCCTTTGCGTGTTTTTGACTTCTCTTTGCTTGCTGATTTTGTTCCTGATGTACTCTCCTGGTTTTGACGCGGCTACCTGACTTCCCATTTGATTCTTGTTTGTCTGTCTTGTTTGTCTTCCCTTCCCCTGCACATTTTCTAGTGTATTTCAAATCTTCTGGTTGTCGACTCAGGGGTTAGCCTGAGTGGGCAATAGGCAGGGAAAGGGGTTGGGGTTAAGCTTAGGGATCACTTACCCCTATCTGTGTATCCCAGCCCTGACAAGTAGATTTTCTATGGGCTCTGGTATACTAGGGGGTTTATAATAAACTCCTATTAGTATTTTATTATTGTTTTTGGCTCCATTTATTTCTACCCACAGTGACTCCACATCTTCATGTCCCTCACTTATATCTTCCCGGAGTGTGGGCTTTAGACAGGACTTTACATAACGGCAGACCCCTCCCACTCTACGGTTTTGGCGATCCTTTCTAAACAGACTGTAACCCTGTATGTTAACTGCCCAGTCATAGCTATCATCCAGCCATGTCTCAGTTACTCCCACTATGTCATAGTCCTCCTCACACATCACTAATTCCAGTTCACCAATTTTATTAGTCAGGCTTCTGGCATTAGTGTACATACACTTAAGAGGTCTATGTATATTTTTTACCCCCCTTTTTAAATTACTATTCCCTGTGAAGTGAATATCCGGGGTTTTTGGGTTACTTTGGTTGATGTTTTGCCCAATATTCTCCCTATTCTCCCTACATTCCTCACTAATCCCAACCCCCACTAACCCCCACTCTCCCCTCCTATGACCCACTCTCTATCTACACTATCTACCCCCTTATTAGTATTACCCCCCACCCTCTCCCCCAGGAGATTCACTACATACAGAGTGATCTATTTCAACTGTTTATTTCTTTTAAAGTTTACAGCTAATGAAAACCCAAAAGTCAATATTGTTGTTAGAATATTGTGAAAAAGTTCAATATTGTAAACTCATGGCATCACATCTTAATCAGCTATTTAACACAAAACACCTTCAAAGGTTTCCTAAGCCTTTACATGGTTCCTTATTCTGGTTCATTAGGCTACACAATCATAGGGAAAGACTGCTACTTGACACTTGTCCAGAAGAGTCATTGACAGTCTCCACAAGGAGGGTAAGCCACAAAAGGCTAAAGAAGCTACCTGTTCATGAAGTGCTTTATCCAAGCATATTATGTAAAGTTGAGTGGAAAAGTGTGCTAGAAAAAGGTGCACAAGGAACAGGGTTAACCACGGCCTTGAAAGGATTGTCAAGAAAAGGCCTTTCAAGAATTTGGGGAAGATTCACAAGTACTGGACTTAGGCAGGAGTCAGTGCTTCAAGAGCCACCACACACAGACATCCAGGACATGGGCTAGATGACCGAGAGACAAGGTCCAGAAGAGTCTTACCTGGGCTAAGGACTGGACTATTGCCCAGTGGTCCAAAGTCCTGTTTTCAGATTAAAGTAAATTTTGCATTTCATTCAGAAATCAAGGTTCCAGAGTCTGGAAGAAGAGTGGAGAGGCACACAATCCAAGTTGCTTGAGGTCCAGTGTGAAGTTTTCACAGTCAATGATGCTTTCGGGAGCCATGTAATTTGCTTCACTGTGTTATATCAGGTCCAAAGTTAGCACAGCCTTCTGCCAGAAAATTTAAGAGCAGTTCATGCTTCCTTGTGCTGACAAGCTTTATGGAGATGCTAGTTTCATTTTTCAGCGGGACTTGGCACCTGCCCACATTGACAAAAGTAACAATAGCTGTGCTTGATTAGACAGCAAACTTGCCTGACCTAAACCCACACAGACCACACCAATCTATCTAAGAGACAGAGATCTAAGAGACACCAGAGCCACCAATGCAGAAGAGTTGAAGACTGCTATCAAAGCAACCTGGGCTTCCACATCAGCAGTGTCATCGACTGATCTCCTCCATGCCACACCGCATTGATGCAATAATGCAAAAGGAGCCCCGACCAAGTATTGAGTGCATACACTGTACATACTTTTCAGTAGGACAACATTTCTATATTAGAAAATCATTTTTTAAATTGGTCTAAGCAAATCTAATTTTCTGAGATACTGAATTTTGTGTTTTCATTAGCTGTAAGTAGAGATGAGCGAGCATGCTCGTCCGAGCTTGATGCTCGTTAGAGTATTACGGTACTCGTAAGTGCTCGCTACTCGGACGAGTATCTCGCCATGCTCGAGGAAATGGCATCTCCCGCATTTTGAATTTTTGCCGCCTATAAACTCAGCCAATCACAAGCCAGGAGATTCTGCGGTACACCCAGCATCACGTGGGGCCCTTACATGTCGATAGCAGGGGTTGGCTGGCCTGATCAGGTGACCCTGGAATATACTAGTGACTGCCCGCAGTGCTCGGCTCAGATGCTGTCTGGATGTCGTTAGGGACAGAGCTGCTGCGTTTCAGGGAGAGTGTTAGGGCCTGGATTTAGTTCTTTTGAGTGATCTCAAAAGAACCCAACAGCCCTTCTAAGGGCTACAAGACATTTTTTTTGTCTCCTGGCTGGGCTGGCTGGCACTAGTAGTGCAGCTATCGCCATATATAACCCGTTTTTTTTTATTGTTTTATCTCAGTGATACAAATCCATTTCATACAGCAGTGTGGAACCATTCTGTGTGTCACAGTTCAGCTATCCACTCACCACAAACCACAATCCGTATTTTCTGTCCAGGTGACCCATACTGTACGTCACGTAATCAAATACGGTCTTTTGCTTTCACTGATACAGCTACATTACAAAAATCTCTGTGCGACCTTTGTCTGGCTTGCAGTCAAAATAGCCACAGTCAGCAGGGGCTGAGTTTGCTCTCTGATAGTTTCTGCACGTCACGTTAAAAAAAATATATATATAAAAAAATATAAAAAAATAGTTTTTTGTTGTTTTATCTCAGTGATACAAATCCATTTCATACAGCTGTGTGGAACCATTCTGTGTGTCACAGTTCAGCTGTCCAGTCACCACAAACCACAATCCGTATTTTCTGTCCAGGTGACACATTCTGTACGTCACTTAATTAAAAAAGGTCTTTTGCTCTCACTGATACAGCTACATTACAAAAATCTCTGTGCGACATTTGTCTGGGTTGCACTTAAGCAGACCAAGTCTGCCTAATCTAATAGTTTCAGTGTAATTGCTCCATACTGCACGGTACGTAATAACATACGTAATTTTGCTCTAACTTATCCACCTATATATTTTCTTGTTCAGATTGAACAAGTTTGTGGGTTTCAGTACAGCAGGCCCATTTATTTTATTTTTTTTTATATAATACACTTATATACAGAAAATGTTGAACCCCAGGGCTAAGGGTCGAGGACGAGGGCGTGGGCGTGGGCATTCAATTACTGCAGGGGGCAGAGGCCATGGTCCTGGGCAGGGTGAGACAGTACCTGCTGATGAGGGAGCAGGGGAACGCCGCAGAGCTACACTCCCTAGCTTCATGTCTCAACTTACAGGGACACGTGGTAGAGGACTGTTGAAACCACAACAGTGTGAACAGCTGATGTCGTGGATTGCGGACAATGCTTCAAGTAATTTGTCCACCAGTCAGTCTTCCACGCAGTCCACCCACGTTACCCAAGGGAGCACTCCTCTGGCTCCTCCACCTCAACCTCCTTCCCCCCAGTCTGCCCCCTCCCAGGAAAATTTGGAATGCGATCCGGCATACTCTGAGGAACTGTTTTCTGGACACTTCCCAGAGTCACAAACTACTTCTCAGGTTGCTGCTGACCTCTTTCCCGATGCCCAAGTTTTCCAACTGTCGCAGTCTGTGGGTGATGATGATGATGACAATGTTGACTTAGTGGAAGAAGTGTGTAAAGAGGTGTCGGACGATGAGGAGACACGGTTGTCAGACAGTGGTGAAGTTGTTGTCAGGGCAGGAAGTCCGAGGGGGGAGCAGACTGAGGAATCGGAGGATGACGAGGTTACTGACCCAAGCTGGGTTGATAAGCCGAGTGAAGACAGTGCTTCTGAGGCGGAGGCGAGAGCTGCACCAGAACAGGTTGGAAGAGGCAGTGGTGTGGCCAGAGGGAGAAGCAGGGCCAGAGCTGGTGCATCAGCAGCAGCTGTTTCACGTAGTGAAGCTCCCGCGGCGAGGCCTAGATGTTCGCAAGTCTGGAGGTTCTTTAAAGAAAGTGAGGATGACCAACGGACTGTGGTGTGCAACCTGTGCCACACCAGGATCAGCAGGGTTGCCACCACTACTAGCCTAACCACCACCAGCATGCGCAGGCATATGAGTGCTAAATACCCCACTCAATGGAACCAAGGCCGTTCACCTCCTGCGGGTCACACCACTGCTCCTTCCCCTGTGTCACTCGTTGCCTCGGCTAGTCAACCCCCTGCCCAGGACCCCGGCACGAGCGTCTCCCGCCGGAAAACCACACCTTCGCCTCCACAATCCTCCACAGTGTCCACCAATGTGTCCCAGCACAGCGTTCAGCTGTCTTTACAGCAGACGCTGGAGCGCAAGAGGAAATACAGTTCCACCCACCCACATGCCCAAGCCCTCAACGTCCACATCTCCAAATTGCTGAGCCTGGAGATGCTGCCCTATAGGCTGGTAGAGACCGAGGCCTTTTGCAATCTCATGGCGGTGGCTGCCCCTCGGTATTTGACTGACCCTGGGGCTGCTCATGTACTGCCCACACCGAGGATTGCGGGGCCTACCTCGGTCACGGTCTCTCAGACGTACTATGCCTCCTCCTCCGACCCCTCCTCCTCCTCCTCCTCCGAATTACCATCCATGGGCACGGCGCCTTCAGTCGGTAGATCTAGGCGCAGCAGCAGTGCCGTGGGTAAGCGCCAGCAGGCGGAGCTCAAACTGCTGAGCTTAGGTGACAAAAGGCACACCGCCCAAGAGCTGTTACAGGGCATCACGGCACAGACCGATCTGTGGCTGGCACCGCTGAACCTCAAGCCAGGCATGGTTGTGTGTGACAACGGACGTAACCTGGTGGCGGCTCTGCAACTCGGCAGACTGACACATGTGCCATGCCTGGCCCACGTGTTCAATCTAATAGTTCAGCGGTTCCTCAAGACATAGCCCAATCTGTCTGATTTGCTCACCAAGGTGCGCCGCATCTGTGCGCATTTCCGCAAGTCGACCACAGATGCTGCCATTCTCAGGGCAGCGCAGCGCCGCCTACAACTGCCCGCTCACCGACTGTTGTGCGACGTGCCCACAAGATGGAATTCGACATTAAACATGTTATTCAGAGTTTACCAGCAGCACAGAGCGATTGCAGACTGCCAGATGTCAACTTCCACAAGAACTGGTAGTCAGGTCAGTCAGATTCCTCAAGTCTACAATGAGGAGTGGACGTGGATGTCTGATATCTGCCAGGTGTTGAGCAACTTTGAGGAGTCAACACAGATGGTCAGCGGCGATGCCGCCATTATCAGCCTCACCATCCCGCTGCTTTGCCTGTTGAAATACTCACTGCTCAGCATGAAGTCGGATGCTTTGCGCTTGTCACAAGAGACAGTGGAGGAAGATACGTCGCTTGATAGCCAGAGCACCCTCCGGTCTGTTTCTCAGCGCGTATCGGAGGAGGGGGATGAGGATGAGGAGGAAGAGGAGGAGAATGTCGGCGAGACAGAAGAGGGTACCAGTGCTCAGTCCTTCTTAACTCTTGAGCGTGTATGGGCTGAAGAGGAGGAGGAGGAGGAAATGGAGAGTCAGGCCAGTGAGGAGAGGGAATTCTTGCATGTTGGGACTCTGGCGCACATGGCAGACTTCATGTTAGGCTGCCTATCCCGTGACCCTCACGTTAGAAGCATTTTTTCAAACACTGATTACTGGGTGTTCACTCTCCTGGACCCACGGTACAAGCAGAACCTTTCCACTCTCATCCCTGTAGAGGAAAGGAGTATGAGAGTGAATCAATATCAACAGGCCCTGGTGCACAAGCTGAAACAATCCTTCCCATCTGACGCCGCTAGAGGCAGAGGGTGTGGTTCTGTGGGCCAAGTAGCGGGGGAGAGGAGGCGAGCAGGCAACTTGTCCAGCACTGGCAGGGGAACGTTCTCCAAGGCCTTTGCCAGTTTTATGTCACCCCAGCAAGACACTGTCACCTGTCCCCAGTCTAGGCAGAGTAGGGGTGAGCTTTACAGAAAGATGGTGAGGGAGTACCTAGATGACCATACCAACGTCCGGACCGATCACTCTGCTCCATACAACTACTGGGTTTCAAAGCTGGACACGTGGCCTGAACTGGCGCTGTACGCCTTGGAGCTGCTGGCCTGCCCTGCCGCTAGCGTGTTGTCAGAGGGGATATTCAGTGCAGCTGGTAGCGTCATCACCAATAAGCGTACACGCCTGTCAACTGACAGCGTTGACAGGCTGACGCTTATTAAAATGAACAAAGCCTGGATTTCACCGGAATTCAAATCTCCTCCAGGGGAAAGCAGCTAAAGATTAACATTACTTATGTATCCGATTCCTCTTCTCTACTCCTCCTACTCCTCCTCCTCTTTGTCATCTTTGCCTAACGCTGACCCAAAAAACGCCATTTTTTAGAGGTCCAACTGGCACTCTTTTACCACAATTTTTCCGGAGGTCCACCTACAGGCCCTCTCTGTAAACAATTTTTCCGGAGGTCCACCTACAGGCCCTCTCTCCAAACAATTTTTCCGGAGGTCCACCTACAGGCCCTCTCTCTAAACAATTTTTCTTTGCACCTAGTTGGGTGCTTCCCTAACATGTGATGGGTATGTGCCTCACCTTTCTTGGTCTGGGTGAGCACAATTGCCATGAGGGTAACCACCAGGCTGTTGCCTGAGAATTTGGGTTAATGGTGGGATTAGGCAGCCTCAGAGGCATCCATGCATGCTGCCCCTGCTGTTTCCTGTCCATTTCCGTGGTATTTCCATCATTTTCTGATGTTTCCAGGTTTTCACCCAGCCTTCCCTAGGCAGAGCCCCCTGCAAAAATGCTCGAGTCTCCTATTGACTTCAATGGGGTTCGTTACTTGAAACGAGCACCCGAGCATCGGGAAATGTTCGTCTCGAATAACGAGCACCCGAGCATTTTAGTGCTCGCTCATCTCTAGCTGTAAGCCATAATCATCAACATTAAAAGAAATAAAAGCTTTAAAAAGATCACTCTGTGAATAATGAATCTATATGAGTTTCATGTGTTGAATTGAATTTATTGAGATACACTTGTAAATCGGGTGTATGGAAAAACAATATCTCTGTGGATAACCCCTTTATGTCTTATTTACATTGGCATGGACATTATAGGGAAGACATGCTCCTCATTTGGAAGGACACCATACATGAATTTATTGCTTATATGAACAGCAATTGTCATAATCTCAATTTTACTCCATCATCATCTCCCATCTGAGCCAGGCAGAATACAGCTCAGGACACAGTCAGGAAGAGACATGTTTCTGGCTTGGCATTCTGACAGTAGCGTGGAGTTAAGTATTTAAGTTTGCCATTTTACCTTTGCAGCATGCTGTTAGGCCACTATTGGGGGGGGATGCATTATTTATAATTGGTGGAGCACTATGGGGACAACTGGTTCTGCTGGCGGCACTAAAAAGGGACATTCTTGAACTGACATGTTATAAAAGGCTATTTTTGTACTGGCGCAGGTTATAAGGGAGCATTTATGTACTGGCACAATTTTAGGGGGCTTTTACTGGGGTACTGGAAAGCATTTGGCACTGCACACATTATAAGGGGGCATTTTTTTGCAGTGGTACACATTAGAAGGTTTTTTTGTACTGGTACACATTATACGGGGTATTTTTGGTATTGGCACACATTATAAGGGGTATATTTTGTATTGCCACACACTATGGGGGGGGGAGGTTGTACTGGCACACATTAAGGGTATTACCAGTGGGGTGCTTTACGGAGGGCTTTATTACTACTGGGGGACTATGAGGAACATAATTACTAGTATGGGCACTATGGGGGCATTACTACTTGTGGGGCACACTGGGGGACATTATTAGTGTTGAGGGCACTGGTAACACTAAGTGAACTATGTCAGAGAATTATTAATATTGGTAGGACTTTTTGGAGCACTACTAATGTGGATGACACCCTGGCACAGTATCAGCTTAGCACAACTATTTTTGGGTGACACTATATTTGCAGATCTATTACTTTCAGGTACACTATTTGCTGGGCACAGTGATTTTTAGGGCACCGTGTGGCAATAATTATTGAAGGGGGCACTATCTCTGTGGTACTAGTATCTTCAGGGGGATTATCTGTTTCTGTAGTATAGTATTGGGGAGCATAGTGGGCACAGTGTTAGATATGGCAGGATGGATATAGTATGATGGAAAAGTAGGAAACTAAGATGTCTATGTGTCAAACTCTGCAGAGACAAGAGATCAGAAATCATCACGGTGGTCTTGTCTGAACAAAGAGAATGATTGCATAAGAGGAGACATCATTGGGTATAAGAGGTAGTACTGTATTCTCATGGATGTTTTGTTATTTATGTAATGTTTTCCAAGCACTAATTTGGCTTGGTGGGGGGGAGGGGTTTGTTTCAATTTTCGCCTCTGTCTCCACGTAATTAGTAATTTGCCAGTGGTGAGTTTGTTTGGACACAATGCATATGTTCTGATGATAGCATTTACAGAAGGGAGTGTTGACACATTATGTCGAGACTCCATGATAAAAAATGTACATATTCACAATGAAACGTGCTGAAAATCAAGTAACAATAAAGAACAGGGATTCCTATTTAAATAATGCTGACAGCACGCAATCCAATAATAATAAAAAAATATAGGGATCTATTTTAGCAATGTTATAACAACTATTATCAGGTGAATGGAATTATTAAAAAATATTTACTGAAGATCTTAATACACTCTCATACAAGTGTATGGGAGCGATCCTTCCCATTGAAATGAATGGGGCGGTTAGGTGTAATTACACCTACTCACCACTACCCCTGTTATGGCTAGGATCTGATATTGATGACCTATCCTGAGGATAGGTCATCAATAAATATAACTTGGAGAACCCCTTTAAGGATGAACAACTGTATGATAATTTTACGCAATGGTATTCTATTCACAACAAAGAGACTTTTAACTATTGGCAACAGAGTGTCTATAAGTATAGTTAACGACAGGAAGGTCACAAAATCCAGTACCTTGTTACATATAAAAAGGAACCTTCAAGTGTGGTCGTGACAGATGTGTCATGTAATCACATAAAAAAAATCTATTTTTCAACAAGTCGCTCTTATAAGATCAATTCTTTCATAAATTGTATGGACCATGTATTTTATGTTATTGCATGCATTTCCTGCAGGGTCCATGAGAGCGCTGAGGAAACACACTTCACACATTGTGAATCCTAATAACCGCAACCTATCTGCAGCTCCCTCACATTTGTTAAAGGGGGTTGTCCCATGAAAAAATATTCTAGTGTTTTCAAACCAGCACCTGGATTTTAATACCTTTGTAATTACATGTAAGTAAAAATTTTGCATAGCCAGAAGAAAATAAAAAAAATGTTTCATCAGACTTAAGATGAGACAAAAAAAAATTGGATATAGGGGCAGGTGCATAGTTCAGACCCCGGGTCCAGTTGAGTCTTCAGTTCCCACAGCATGTAACTGCTTTTTAAGCTGCTTTATGTATAGTACTATTTATATTTTTTTTTTCTGACTGTGTATATGACATCATGAAATAAAGAATGTATTTGTACTTTTTGTGTGGTGTCTGCTGCGCTGCCACTCAGGAAATAGACCATGCTCTTCTTGCAGTGTAGCACTGTGATCTGAAGTTGCATGAGGTCTTATGCACACTACATCCTGACGCTGTACACTGTCAGTACACAGCACTACAATCATCGCTTCCCGGTCCTACTGTACTAATAAGTGCTTAATAAGTGCTTCCATAACTGAAGCACTCATTAGTATTTGCTTTTAGAAGATGCACTGGGGAAAAATGGTATTTCCTATCACCCTCCATTCAAAACAGGGAACATGGACCCCATTTTCTGATCAGTGTGGGTCTAGCAGTCAAATCCCCACCAATCACGTGAACAGGGCCCCTGTTCTCCCATTTGCATGGCATGGTGCCCATGCATGCATGCTGCCACACTACTCAACTCTACGGGACTGCAGGAAATAGTTAAGTGCAAACACTTGGCATCTTCAGCATTCTCATAAAGTTGAATGGAGCGCTGGAGACACATGCCTGCCGCTCCATACAAACAGGAAGCATAGGCCCCTGCCAATCACTTATCCTCTATACTTTAGCTAAGGGGATATGTTGTCTTAATGGGACAACCCATGTATTGACATTTATTACTTGAAAAATACTTCTCTGCTCAATTATATTTTTATTGAAACTTTCTTTAAAAAAAAGTCAAAGAACATAAGATATAAAAATGTCTTGTAGAGCTGACATTGGTAAAACTAAATATAGTAGTACACTAGACTGCTACCTAGAGAAACAGTATATTACACCCGCCATAGTAGGTAAAACAAAAAAAAAAAACATGAAAGATTAAATAAATACAGTACAGTGGTCCCTCAATGGCCTCAGGATACAATATTTTCAACATACAATGGTCTTTTCTGGGGCATTGTAAGTTGAAACCAGACTACATATACAATGTCTCATGGCCATTTCTCTAGTAAAACCCCAGTATTGAGTATCTAGTATTCTTTTTACAATACAGTGCGGTACTACATGTCCTTTACCGGCTTCTGTCTGTGCCAGAATGAGCTGCTCCTTTTGATTTCAGGTGAAGATGGCTTCATGTCCTCATCATAGAAAGTGATTTTCAGCTTCCAGCATCTATTCCTGACTGCTATATGTAAGAACTTGCTTTATATGTCCTAGTTACCTGCAATTTTTTCTTAAATCTTCATTTTCTCTTACTTTGGGATGATCTTTTGATGCTTTGGAACCAATGACTAGTTTTCCAACAAATTGTTTCAACATACAATAGTTTTCTGGGAACCAATTGATATTGTAACTTGAGGGAGCACTGTATACACATTGGCCAATCAGCTTTGGTAAACAAAGTACCGTATTTTTCGCTTTATAAGACGCACCCCAGATTTTAGAGTAGGAAAATGAGAAAAAAATATTTTTCATCAGACCTCATATCAGACCCCCATAAATTTCAGGACATCACATCAGACCCCCATCAGACCTCAGATCAGCCCAGTGTGCCCCCATCAGACCTCAGATCAGCCCAGTGTGCCCCATTCAGACCTCAGATCAGCCCATTGTGTCCCCATCAGACCTCACATTAGCCCAGTGTGCCCCCATCAGACCTAAGAACAGCCCACTGTGGCCCCATAAGACCTCAGATCAGCCCAGTGTGCCCCCATCAGACCTCAGATCAGCTTATTGTGCCCCCATCAGACCTCAGATCAGCTTATTGTGCCCCCCATCAGACCTCAGATCAGCCCATTGTGCCCCATCAGACCTCATATCAGCCCATTGTGCCCCCATCAGATCTCAGATCAGCCCAGTGTGCCCCATTCAGACCTCAGATCAGCCCATTGTGTCCCCATCAGACCTCACATCAGCCCAGTGTGCCCCCATCAGACCTCAGAACAGCCCAGTGTGCCCCATCACACCTCAGATCAGCCCAGTGTACCCCCATCAGACCTCAGATCAGCCCAGTGTGCCCCCATCAGACCTCAGATCAGCCCATTGTGCCCCCATCAGACCTCAGATCAGCCCATTGTGCCCCCATCAGACCTCAGATCAGCCCATTGTGCCCCCATCAGACCTCAGATCAGCCCATTGTGCCCCCATCAGATCTCAGATCAGCCCAGTGTGCCCCCATCAGACCTCAGATCAGCCCAGTGTGCCCCCATCAGACCTCAGATCAGCCCATTGTGTCCCCATCAGACCTCAGATCAGCCCAGTGTGCCCCCATCAGACCTCAGATCAGCCCAGTGTGCCCCCATCAGACCTCAGGTCATCCCAGTGTGCCCCCATCAGACCTCAGATCAGCCCATTGTGCCCCCATCAGACCTCAGATCAGCCCAGTGTGCCCCCATCAGCCCTCAGATCAGCTTATTGTGCCCCCATCAGACCTCAGGTCAGCCCAGTGTGCTCCATCAGACCTCAGATCAGCCCAGTGTGCCCCCATCAGACTTCAGATCAGCCCAGTGTGCCCCCATCAGACCTCAGATCAGCCCATTGTGCCCCCATCAGACCTCAGATCAGCTTATTGTGCCCCACATCAGACCTCAGATCAGCCCATTATGCCCCCATCAGACCTCAGATCAGCCCATTGTGCCCCCATCAGACCTCAGATCAGCCCAGTGTGCCCCCATCAGACCTCAGATAAGACCATTGTGCCCCCATCAGACCTCAGATCAGCCCATTGTGCCCCATCAGACCTCAGATCAGCCCATTGTGCCCCCATCAGACCTCAGATCAGCCCACCCAGCCCTATAACAATTTTATAATAAATAATTTTATTTAATTGTTATGGGGCTGGGTGGGCTGATCTGAGGTCTGATGGGGTTGCTGCAGCTAAAACATACAAGTGAGCGCTTCCATAATGGAAGCGCTCACTTGTATTCGCTTTATAAGACACATCACAATTTTCCCCCTACTTTTGGGGGAAAAAAGTGCGTCTTATAAAGCGAAAAATACGATACGTTTTTAGCTTAAAAAAAAGAAAAAAAAAACACATATATACAAAAGAAAAGTAACATCTCTGGTCAGAGTCTGAAGTTAGGATAAAGTCTCAGAGAGTAGATATCTGAGGAAATTAAGGTGGCCATCAGGTATTCCACAAGGCAGACATCTGAATACAAAAGCCTTCCTGAATCCAAACATTTTCTGTCAGAAAAAGTAGGAGCAACCTAGTGGTATTTTTATTAGTCTCAGTGGGGAAAAGATCAAGTAAATACATCAGAGGATGAGCTTTAGTTTGATATATTACACTTGTGAAATCAAAGTCTGGACTTTGTCCAGTAGGCACAGACATCAGTACAATCCCAAATTATAAGAATCAGAGAACCCAGTCCAGTTCCACACAGCCAGCTACGAACAGCAGTGATAATATGGAGTCTGTGGAGAAATGCAGAGGAATAATACCAGTGCATTAAGACTCTGAATGGATTTTCTTGTGTAAATAAAAGCCATCATACTTCCTCTATTGTGACAGTGTGAAAAAGTTCCAAGAGGACAAACATGGAGTCCAAACTCTTTCCCAGGTCTGCAATCTGCCCATACTAGAATAATATATCTTTTCATAATTCATTACCATATCGAGTAATCTTTCCCATACAATAATTGCTGGCTCTTTGTCTGAGCCCCATTCACGAACTAAAATCACCCTTGCCAATAATAGAACACGCAACAAACATTTCCGCTTATGACCTAACTTAGGGCATTTATCAACATCCCCTAAGATTGCAATTTCTGGTATGTGAGGACACGTAAGATTCAGTTTTCCATTTATTTTCTGCAGAACCTCATACCAATATCTCTGAATGACCGAACAGCTCCATATTACATGTAAAAAATCAGCCTCTTGCAGGAGACATCTACGACATCTGGATTTTTCCACTAAACCAATTCGATACAATAATTTAGGTGTGTAGTATAGCCTATGCAGAATATTAAATTGTATCAGTCTATGCTGTTTAGACACTGAAGCTAATCTCGTGTTTCTATAGATTTGTTTCCAATTTATACCAGTGATCCTTACTAATTCTCTATCCCAATCTTTTTCACTTTTAAATCTATATGTGTCTGCATATTCTTTCATAATTGTTTTATAAACCACGGAAAGTGAAACGTGTTCCCCTAATTTTCCTAAATAAAATTGAAAAGTCATATGTGTATTCACTTCAAATATAGATTGATCCTTAGTGTGTTTATATGCATCTAATAATTGGTGATAGTGAAACCTATACAACGTGCCCCTGCTCTCTTCTAAACCCAACTCCCTTAAAGGGTTTCTGTCACCAGTTTTGGGCATATAAAACAGGATGACATTTGCAATGTGCAAATGTCACCTGATGCCCAAACTGGTAATCATTTTTTTTTACTGGTGTCCCCGTTTTTGTAATAAATCAACTTTTGTCATATGCAAATTAATCTTACTAGGTGCAAGGGGCGGTAACCCTGCACCTAGTAGCGCCTTTTCCCTACCTTTATTCACGCCCCCTTTCTTGTGATGGACAGGGCCAGGCAGCTCGCTCTATCTGCTCCTGGCCCTGTCCGTGCTGGAAATCCCGCGCCTGCGCAGTTCGGACTTCATTCGGCACAGGCGCAGTGAGTGCCGATGGCTGCCGGGCTCCCGGCTTCCTCACTGCGCCTGCGCCGATGACGTCACAGTACACCCGGAAGAGAAGGCGGCGCAGGCGCAGTGAGGAACCATGAGCAGCCATCGGCACTCACTGCGCCTGCGCCGAATGAAGTCTGCACGGCGCAGGCGCGGGATTTCCAGCACGGACAGGGCCAGGAGCAGATAGAGCGAGCTGCCTGGCCCTGTCCATCACAAGAAAGGGGGCGTGAATAAAGGTAGGGAAACGGCGCTACTAGGTGCAGGGTTACCGCCCCTTGCACCTAGTAAGATTAATTTGCATATGACAAAAGTTGATTTATTACAAAAACGGGGACACCAGTAAAAAAATGATTACCAGTTTGGGCATCAGGTGACATTTGCACATTGCAAATGTCATCCTGTTTTATATGCCCAAAACTGGTGACAAAAACCCTTTAATGTCCTGAATTTGCCTTCACAAAAAAGATGTGTAACCAAATACATGCTCTTAGTTAACCAATATTTATAATCGTGAATCTTACAAAATCCCACAAGATTTCTATTATGCCAAAGCGGTGTAAAGATACATGACTGTCTAATGTTGAAACAGATTCTTATCCAATTCCACACCTTCTGCAACATAACACATATTGAAGATTTTTTATATGTTCCATAATGGAAAATGCCAGCTTCCAACATTTGTAAGATATTATGATTAGAGATGAGCGAGCATGCTCGTCCGAGCTTGGTGCTCGTTCGAGTATTAGGGTACTCGTAAGTGCTCGCTGCTCGGACGAGTATCTCGCCATGCTCGAGGAAATGGCAACTTCCGCATTGTGCTTTTTAGGCGCCTAAAAACACAGCCAATCACAAGCCAGGAGACTCTGCGGTACACCCAGCATCACGTGGGGCCCTTACATGACGATAGCAGGGGTTGGCTGGCCTGATCAGGTGACCCTGGAATATACTACCGACTGGCCACGGTGCTCGGCTCAGATGCCGTCTGGATGTCGTTAGGGATCACCCACAAAGAACCCAACAGCCCTTCTAAGGGCTAGAAGACATTTTTTTTTTGTCACTTGGCTGGCTGGCACTGGTAGTGCAGCTATCTCCATGTATAACCCCCTTTTATTTTTTTATGTTATATCTCAATGATACATATCCATTGCACGCAGCAGTGTGGAACCATTCTGTGTGTCACAGTTCAGTACACTCACTATTTTCTGTCCAGGTGACACTTTCTGTATGTCACCGAATACAACCAAGTCATTTGCAGCCTGTCACGTGTATGGCTTGATCCCAAAAATCTCTGTGCGACATTTGTCTGGGTCGCAGTCTAAATAGCTACCGTCAGTAGGGTGTCAGTTAGCTCTACGATAGTTTCTGCACGTCATGTTCCCAAAAAAACAAAAATCCAAAACAAAATATACCAAAAAAATTAGTTTTTTTGTTGTTTTAGCTGAGTGATACAAATCCATTTCACACAGCTGCGTGTAACCTTTCTGTGTGTGACAGTTCAGCACACTCACTCCAAACCGTATATTCTGTCCAGGTGACACTTTCTGTACGTCACTAAATTAAACCAGACTGAACAAGTTTGTGGGTTTCAGTACACCAGGCCCATTTATTTTATTTTTTTTATAGAATACACTTATATACAGAAAATGTTGAACCCCAGGGCTAAGGGTCGAGGACGAGGACGAGGGCGTGGGCGTGGGCGTAGGCATTCAATTACTGCAGGGGGCAGAGGCCGTGGTCCTGGGCAGGGTGAGACAGTACCTGCTGATGAGGGAGCTGTGGAACGCCGCAGAGCTACACTCCCTAGCTTCATGTCTCAACTTACAGGGACACGTGGTAGAGGACTGTTGAAACTACAACAGTGCGAACAGCGGATAATGCTTCAAGTAATTTGTCCACCAGTCAGTCTTCCACGCAGTCCACCCACGTTACCCAAGGGAGCACTCCTCTGGCTCTTCCACCTCAACCTCCTTCCCCCCAGTCTGCCCCCTCCCAGGAAAATTTGGAATGCGATCCGGCATACTCTGAGGAACTGTTTTCTGGACCCTTCCCAGAGTCACAAACCACTTCTCAGGTTGCTGCTGACCTCTTTCCCGATGCCCAAGTTTTCCAACTGTCGCAGTCTGTGGGTGATGATGATGATGATGATGACAATGTTGAGTTAGTGGAAGAAGTTTGTAAAGAGGTGTCGGACAGTGGTGAAGTTGTTGTAAGGGGAGGAATTCCGAGGGGGGAGCAGACTGAGGAATCGGAGGATGACGAGGTGACTGACCCGAGCTGGGTTGATATGCCGAGTGAAGACAGTGCTTCTGAGGCGGAGGCGAGTGCTGCACCAGAACAGGTTGGAAGAGGCAGTGGTGTGGCCAGAGGGAGAAGCAGGGCCAGAGCTGGTGCATCAGCAGCAACTGTTTCACGTAGTGAAGCTCCCGTGGCGAGGCCTAGATGTTCGCAAGTCTGGAGGTTCTTTAAAGAAAGTGAGGATGACCGACGGACTGTGGTGTGCAACCTGTGCCACACCAGGATCAGCAGGGGTGCCACCACTACTAGCCTAACCACCACCAACATGCGCAGGCATATGAGTGCTAAACACCCCACTCAATGGAACCAAGGCCGTTCACCACCTCCTGCGGGTCACACCACTGCTCCTTCCCCTGTGTCACTCGCTGCCTCTGCTAGTCAACCCCCTGCGTCACTCAGTGCATTCGCTAGTCAACCCCCTGCCCAGGACCCCGGCACGAGCGCCTCTCGCCGGAAAACCACACCTTCGCCTCCACGATCCTCCACAGTGTCCACCAACGTGTCCCAGCGCAGCGTTCAGCTGTCTTTACAGCAGACGCTGGAGCACAAGAG